>CAOJBK012258000.1:0-10523 GCA_948294925.1 Codiaeum variegatum
TTTCACACAAAAGGTAAGTTTGAAACTTTCTCAAGTAGACAAATCCTAATTTCTAAGTAAAAGTTGGGAATCTCTTCTCACAACCAATCAAGTAGGAACTGCATGAAAAAAAGTGAAATAGAATATAAATCCTAGAAATCCATACTTCTATCTCTAGCAAGCATAGCAAACCTAATTGATTCTGAGTGTTGCAAAACCTAACTTTCTATCTCTAGCAAATAATAGGCAACAACACTTATCCACAAGCATGCAAGTGAAGATGAAAAGTGCAACAATGTAAATCAAAATCAATACTTAAATAAAACCCTAAAATTCATTGAGGAAAATAGTCAATCAATCTATAAAAGCATCAAATACTCACCTAATCTAGGTAGATTAGATGAGTTCAGTTCATAATAACAAGAAAAGAATAAGAAATCAACAAGGAAAGGAAATAAACCAAAGAACTCATGTTGAACCCTAGCTTAATCTTTGAATTCCAATGATAAACTTGCTTAATATTGTCTCCAATTGTGTTTCTCCACCTCTAATTTGCTCCTCGATAAGAAAATCCTTGGTTTTTGGCGGCTCTCTAGCTTTTTGGGAGAACCCTATATCTAAAAACCCAAGACAAGACCCTTATTTCTGAAAATTTTATTCTATTTATAAGTGCAGAGTACTGTCACGGGCGGCTCTCATGGCCCATGCTAGTGCCCATGATAACCTCCTATACATTTTTCCCTTAGATTTGAGAGACAATAAGCTTTCACAGTCCCCATCACGGCCCGTGACATGGACTGTGAGAAGCTACTGCTTCTCTGCCTCTAATTCCTGACTTTTCCCACAACAAGAATCAAACATCTAACTTTCTTGCAAATTTAGGTATCCAAAAGAAATAATTAGACTTTATGGTCTTCTTTAAAGTTATAGATATTTCTCTTAACTTTCCAACGGTACCTGAATTGCCTCAATTAGAGTTATGAAGCTCATGTTATGCCTAAATTATCGAGATAGGCTCAAACTAGTCAGATTTTTGCAATATAGACAGTGAGCTCTCACGGGCTCTATCACGGCCCATGATGGGAACCATAAGAAGCTATTATTTCTCCTTTTTTAAGTATTTCTCATGGGCTAGCTCACAGGCCATGATCTACCATGGGCAGCCCTGAGACTTGATTTTTCGCTCCGTTTTGGTCCATTATCTTCGTATTTCTAGCCGAAACCTTGAAATAGTTCTTCCTAGCTCTGAAATTCAATTGATTGCTTAGAAATGACTGAAAAAACTAGAATAAATACAATAAATTCAATTTAACAAGTAAAATTCACTAAGAATATAGGATAAAATTATGTATAATTTGCTAGTTATCAAACTCCTCCACACTTGGACATTTGCTTGTCTTCAAATAAACCTAAGCACAATTAATATAATTTCCACTTTTAATATATCAAAGACCTCAGAAAATCAAGACACCGACAACAAGAATAAAAATTCACTCACATAGACACTTGGTTTTCACGATACTTTGGTTTCATGACTAAACTAGGGATACGGTTATTGAGTTTGGAATCCATTAAGGCACGTTCTCACATCCTAGCTCTAAGGCCATTCAATCACCATATCGAGTGTCTAATCTCAAAAACATGGATCCACTAAGGAATTCAACCTAAGTATTCCTCAAGTCATTCAATCAATCTTTCTTGGGAGTCGAAAAAGTTTTTCTTTCTTTTAGTGCAAAGTATAATGAGATTTTCAAAATTTTTAAGGGATCAGACTTAGCTAAACTCGTCACTAGTCTTTTGACGTGAAAGTAAATGCTTTGTGGTCTGACCCCCGGTTACTCAACTAGTGACCAACTTGATTAGCCGGCTACTAGCACTATTCATGATTTCACTTTTTTAAATATAATTTTGTGCAATATGAAACCAATGGAATATGTTGTAATTTTCAAAGTCCCTAATTTTTTCTTTTCGCACATTTTTCTCATGAGTACATTTTATTTTCAATTTAATTCCATTTCCCAAGAAAATCTATCAAAGACTCAAGTCCTAACTCTTGTTTTCTAACTTGACTTATGCCAAGAAAAATACTAAACACTTAACCATAACTAAACTCCTTAAAGCCTAGTCGTAGAAACCGTGACAAGTGGATTCCTATTTTCGACCACTATATTCAAAGTTTAATAAAAAAAACCAAAGTCATTGTAAAAACTAAAGTCTATATGAGTGAATAAAAAAAATTCCGATTTTAAAATTCTTAAACATATTGCAAGTGAAAATTATATCATGTTGTGCTTAGTCTGCTAAATATGTTTTATACAGTCATGCATAACAATGATAAAACCATCATATAGTCATGCATACAGGTAAAATTTTATGTAAAACATGAAAAACAAAAGCGGAGAAAGAAATATTATCCTAAAACATGTGAACCCAACCTTCCACAAATAATCATCTAGGCTAATGAATTATAGGAATTAAGCGCTATAAACCAAGGTCAATCTTATTGTGGTTTCATATCAAAACCACAAAATAATATACAGTCATCCCAAATTCAGGAGAAACAATAAAATAAAAAAAATGAAAACAAACACAAAAAATAAGGAAAACTAACAAAAAATAAAATAGAGTTTTGAGAGAAAGAAAGAACGACCATGAACCGGGCATCAGAATGAGGGACTATCAAATTCATACCCCACCTCATCTTCATCCTCTATCTGGGCGTTCGATTTGGAATGTCTCTTAGTGGCCAGAGATGCACTCTCATGAGTCTCTGTCTCCGTGTCACTGCTCTCAGGTAGTAACGCATCGATAGTAGGTACCGGAGGTGCTTTTTCAGCAACTGATGTGGGAGGGGGAGCAGTGGAAACTGGGATTGCTAGAGTCTCAGATGGTCCGACAGGAGTCTCGGATGGTCGTGGAGGTGACACCGGTCTCTTAGGCTTTTTTTTAGGCTTAAGTATTTCAATATCTTACCCATCACCTTGCCCAACCAGCAGCGATGCTTCCTCTTATGAACCATCTCACCCAAAATTTCCTGTTGCTACTGGAAAATGTCCTCCAATAATACCCTAGGAGGAGTGGAAGGTCCAGCAGATGAGGCTCTAGCCGATGGAGGAGGTAGTTCCAAAGTCTTTAAAGGTGGAGTTAGAGTTCGAGGTACCTAAACCTTTGACGTGTGCATCATGTTGGATATGCATTGCTAGTTAAACAGAAGCATATCACCATCCTTCCTCTTCGTGCTCAAGTGGTTAGCCACTTTGAGCCTTTTTGCTAACCGGGTGATATAACTTCCCCCAAGAAGACCATTGTCACTCTTCGATGTCTTAGCTTGATTGAAAAACATCCTTACCAACCATTGAGTGACATTAAGGTTGATGCGCTTCTTCACTGCGTACATGTAAAAGAGGTTTGCTGTAGTCACGTACCCCTAAGAACCGGTGTAAGGAGCATTCAACCTCTTCACTATATAATGAGCACACCACATACCCATAAAATAGAATTTGGAGGCTTTCACTTTCCCCTTTCCAAGGTTCCTCCAGTAGGTGCAAACTCTCTCCAAATATCCACCGGTCTTTCATGTACTCCGCTTACCCAATCGGAGGAAGTATTGGCAAAATATGCCATAGCAAGGTCCTCTGGCTTGCAAATGCCAAAGTCAATGGCCAGGTTGGCTATACTCTTCGTGAATGTCGTTAGCCCTAGCCAAAAGGTGATATGTTGTGTTGTTAGGCTTATTTCCTTTCGGTCCATGTCTAGAGTACAAAAGAACTCCAGTGTGAGCTCCCAATAAGCCAGCTAGATGATATCATAAAATTATCTCAATCGGGTTGCAATATCATCGCTTTAAACTCTACCTCCCAGTCACATCCTTTTATGTTGGTCCATTCCAATGAACAAGATGTGAACCACTTCTTGTTCCCAATTAACTCCAGCCTATCCTATTGCCATTTATGCCAAAACTTAACACATGGATGGTCCGGGTTGTATACCAAAGTATTCTTCCCTTTCTTAGTTGGAGCTTGAGTTGATTTCCTTGGGGGTTGCTGCCTTTTTGTTGGATGGCTAAAAGAAGTAGGGCATTTTCTTATTGCTTTTAAGGAAGCGTCGGCCTTTGATGGTGCTGAATCTTTACCCATTTCTGCAAACAAAATCAAACCAAAACCAAGCAATGCAAACCAACACCATTAGTGGTTAGTGCAACAATTTAAACCATTACCAATCCTGCAATAAACACAAACTAACCACACATGAAGATAGGCCCATGCACCCCACTCAAATTCCCCCACACTTAGCACATTTAATGCATAGCATATATATTTGGCATATTGGAGAAAAAGTGTTTGATGTGGTGTGTTCACATGAAAATGTAAACAAGTGAGAGGGAGTCATTTTTAAAGTTAACTAATTCTAAAACACTTGAAAAATCAAGCAAAACTTAACCCCCAACTCATTCAGGCATTTTATCGAACACTTGGTGGCACACAATGCAAACACATCATTCATGAACAATGAACGCCACAATACTCTCTGAATCAATGAAAAATGATAAACAAACAACATTCAAGGCATTTAAATTAAAATATATAGGATTCAAGTGAAGGAATTTGACAAAATAAAGAATGTGAAATCCTAACACACATTCAACAAAATGGTGTAGAACACCACCATTGAAAGAACAATTCCACTTAATTAACAGATAAAAACATGTTTTATGAACAAATTTAAACAAAAACTTGAACATAAACCAACATTACTACACAAACATAACATACACTAACTAAACAAAACAAACATTGAAACAAAAATGAAACTAATTTAAAAGAAGAAAACCTAAATTCCTTGAATAATTTGATGAAAAACTTGCCTTGAATGTTGAAGATTTGGAGTTTGAGAGAGATTAAAGTGTTTCAAATGGAGTATTTTCAAAATTTTGAGAGAAAATGTTTGACTGCTTTGTTTTGGGGCTTGAAACTGATTTTAAAAAATATGAAAAATGATCCCTTTTAATAGTACAGAAGGCTCTCACTATCCTAGGCATGAGCCGTGTCGATGCCCATAAGAGGCCTCTATACTAGTTTCAAGCCATGGAATGGCCAATTTATGCCCATGCCTACCTTCAATCCCCAGTCTAGAGAGCTCTCACGGTCGCTATCACGGGTCATGACAGCGCCCGTGAGAAGCTACTGGACTGGTTCCATAGGTGGCACAGTTCCCTCCAGCCGTGAGCCACAATTAAGGTTGGGACTCTCTTCTCACAACCAATCAAATAGGAACCATATTAAAAATAAGTGAAATAAAATATAAATCCTAGGAGTCCATACTTATATCTCTAGCAAGCATAGAAAACCTAATTGATTCTGAGTGTTCCAAAACCTAACGTTCTATCTCTAGCAAAGAATAGGCAATAACACTCATCCACTAAGCATGCAATTGAATATGAAAAGTGCAACAATATAAATCAATACTTGAATAAAACCCTAAAATTCATTGAGGAAAATAGTCAATCAATCCATATCAACATCAAATACTCATCTAATCTAGGTAGATTAGACGAGTTCAGTTCATAATAATAAGAAAAGAATAAGAAATTAATAGGGAAAGGAAATAAACCAAAGAACTCATTATGAACCCTAACTTAATCCTTGAATTCCAATGATAATATTGCTTAATCTTGTCTCCAATTGTGTTTCTCCACCTCTAATTTGCTCATTGATTGGAAAAACCTTGGTTTTTAGTAGCTCTCTAGCTTTTTGGGAGAACCCTAGATCTAAAAACCCAATACATGACCCTTATTTCTGAAATTTTCATTATATTTATATGTCCAGAGTGCTGTCACGGATGGCTCTCATGGCCCATACCAGTGCCCATGATAACCTCTTATATGTTTTGCCCTTGTATTTAAGAAGCAGTAAGCTCTCATAGTCCCTATCATGGCCTGTAATGGGTACCGTAAGAAGCTACTGCTTCTCTGCCTCCAACTCTTGACTTTTCCCATGGCTATAATCAAACATCTAAATTTCTTGACATAGACAATGAGCTCTCACGAGCTCTATCACGGCTCATGATGGGAACCGTGAAAAGCTAATGTTTCTCCTTTTTTTAGTATTTCTCACGGGCTAGCTCACAGGCCATGCGATAGACCGTGTGGCAGCCCTAGGACTTGATTTTTGGCACCGTTTTGGTCCATTTTCTTCTTCTTTCGAGCCTAAACCTTGAAATAGTTCCTCCTAGCTCTGAAATTCAATTGATTTCTTAGAAATGACTGAAAACACTAGAACAAATACATTAAAATTAATTTAAAAAGTAAAATCCACCAAGAATATAGGATAAAATCATGTATAATTTGCTAGTTATCATATAGGCGCTGAGAAATAATAGCTTCTCACGGACCATGACAGGGACCATGATAGCTTTCTACTTCTCACTAAAGGGCAGTTTTCGCTGATGGATGTCATGGGCAATGGCATGACCCATGAGATTCGCCCCTTACAAGCCTCCGACACTTATACAAGAGCTTGAATTTTTCATAATTAAGGTGTCTTAGATTCTTAAGTCTAGGATTTGTCCAAAAAGCTAGAGAGCCGCCAAGAACTAAGAGTTTACAGATCAAATGAGTAAATTAGAGGTGGAGAAACACATTTAGATGCAAGATTGAGCAAGATTATCAATGGAATTGAAGGATTAAGCAAAGGTTCATCATGGGTTCCTTGATTTATTTTCTTTCTCTTTTAATTTCTTGGTCTTTCCTTATTGTCATGAACTAAACTCATCTAGTCCACCTAGATTAGATGAATAGTTGATGTTTGTATGGATTAATTGACTCTTTTCCTCAATGAATGTTTAAGGTTTTATTCAAGTGTTGGTTTTGATTAATATTTCTACACTTTTCATCTCCAATGCATGCTTATTGATGATTATTGTTACCTATTCTTTGCTAGAGATAGAAAGTTAGGTTTTGAACACTCAAAATAAGTTAGGTTTGCTATGCTTACTAGAGATAGAAGTATGGACTCCTATGGTAATGTTTTATTTCACTTATTTTTAATATTTTTCCTACTTGATTAGTTGTAAGAAGAGATTATCAACCATTACTTAGGAATTAGGGTTTGTTTGCTTGAGAAATATTCAAACTCACTTTTTGTGTGAAAATCCACTTGTTGATTGCCTTGTGATTTCATTGAGTTGTTAGATATCCATTCAATATAGTCAATTATGAGTCGAAGTCTAGGTAGATGCTATATTTCATATTTGTTTTATCCTTAGTCTTGCAAGTTCTTGAATCTATCCTATTAGGGAGTAGTTAGTATTTAGGATTTTAATTATTAGTTTTTAATAGATTAAAACAAACCTTAATTATGAACTAGACAATAGTTTAAGTTTAAGCTAGTACTTACGTCAGTGTCTCTGTGGATCGACCTCGTTACTGCTATACTATCCAAATGATAGGTATACTTGCCTAGAGCTAGGGTAGTCGTTGAGCATTATAAATTTTAAAACCTCTAGTGTTGCTCCCGGCGCATCATGTTTTTGGCACCGTTACTAGGGACACTTGGACGTAATATTTGTGATATAATATCGATTATTGATCTAGTATTTTTGTTTATAATTGTTTATTTTCATTTATTTTTGTTTGTTTTTTCTATTTTATGTTTTTATTTGTTTTAAAGTTTTTGTTTATAGAAAATTTCTCTATGGATGATTGGTATTATCAATAATGGAGTCCCTACCTGAATCAAGAATGGGAGCAACCGGGAAGTCATTATTACAACAATGAATACATCTATCAAGATGACTTTGCAAATGAATATGGATGGGGAGAACAAGAGAAGTCATCCCTTAGGCTTACAATATAAAGATTCGTGGAGTCTATGGAGAATGGGGGGAAGGAGGTGCAAAACGAAAGTAATTTATTGGAAAATGCCTCCCCAAATCAATTTGAGGTAGAGGCCGGTTTATAGGATGATGAGCAAGAATACCGTAGGTTAGTAGAGAAGTTGGCAAAACAATTTAAAGATTTTGATAATCAATTTCAAAGCATAAACGAAGTGAGGGCAAACCAATTAACTTCTCTTCGTAACTTAGAACTTCAAGTTGGACAAATTTTGGAGCTTTTAAAGTCTTCACCAATAGAGAACTTACCCAACTGCACTACTACCATTCTGGAGGAGCAGCAAAAGACCACTACCACCTGGGGGTTGTGGGATGATGATGAAGACCAAAATGGTGAGCAATATGACATGAATGAAGTGGGAGCAAGTGTCAAAAATACACCACCCATAATCCAAACACCCAACTTTCCTGTAACCCGAATTCTAACCATTGAACACCCTACCACATAGTGCTTTACACTGCCACCATCCTTCTCAAAAAGCTTACTTGTTGGAGAAGCGAGTAACTGGCCAGTACTTGTGGTCTCTAAATCCTCATTAGAGAAGGAAGTCTACTATATGGAGGTGTTGGAAGAGAAATTGGATGTATTTGGGTGGACAATCCTAGAATTAAAAGGGGTGGAGGAAGATGTCATATGCAATCTCTTGGAAGCTCAACCCATATGCCCCACCACAAGCCAATGGGTACAACTCTTTGCCGATGGTTCCCGACCTCGCACGCTCAGGTATGAATCTCACGAAGAACCAAAAATATTTTTTGTTCCTAAAAGAAGGCTATGTAAGGGCCAACACCCTTACATAATCTTCTTTATTTTGCTTTATGGAGGTATCCAATACAAGGTAACCTCCACTTCCTTGGTGGAAGATGAATAACAATAATGTCCAGCTAATAAGACATTAAAGAAGCAATGAATGGGAGGTAACCCATTAATCATTTAAATTTTTCTTTCTTTTACTTTAATGTTTAATTTCTTGTGTTTTTGTTTTGTGATATTTTTCACCTTATTCTTTTGTGGTTTCGATGTGAAACCCAAGCTAACCTTGGTTTGTAGCGCTTCAATTCTCAACTTTAGCATGAATTTTATTATTAAGGAAGGTTGGATATCATCTATTTTAGGGCAGTATTTCTTTCCCCTGCTCTTATTTATCATTTTTACACACATTGAGGACAATGTGTGGTTTATGTATGTGTGTGTATGTGGTGGTGGTGGTCATGGTGGTGGTGGGGGGGTAGGGGGTGGTAAAATATTTCTTGGATGCATGGTTGTATGATGATTTAATTATTGTTATGCATGAATGTTTGAAACATGTATGGAAGACTAAGCACAACATGATCCAAGTTTCACTTACAATCTTTTTAAGACATTTAAATTTTGGAAATTTTTTTTTAATTCACTCACATAGACTTTAGTTTTCACACTAACTTTGGTTTTTGATTAAAATTTGAACATTGTGGTCAAAAGGGAATCCACTTGGCACGGTAACTATGACTAGGCTTTAAGGAGTTTAGTTAGGATTGAGTATCTAGTCTTTCTCTTGGCATGAGTCAGGTTAGGAAACTAGGGTTAGTACTTGAGTTTTTGATAGGTTTCTTAGGAAATGGAACCAAATTGAAAATAAATTGCACTCATGAGAAAAGTTGTAAAAGAAAGAAATTAAAAAGGGCCTTTGAAAATTATTTTCTATTCTGCTGGTTTCATATTGCGAAAAGCGATACCTAAAAGCAAAATCATGAATTGTGCTAATAGCCAGCTAAACAAGTTCGTGACTAGTTGAGGAACTGGGGGTCGGCGCCATAAAGTGTTTACCTTTGCGTCAAAAGACTAGTGACGAGTTTAGCTAGGTCGAGTCCCTTAAGAATTTAAAAATCTCATGATGCCTTGCACTAAACCGAGAAAAACTTTTTTGCTCCCCAAGAAAGACCGATTGAATGACTCAAGGAATGCTTAGGTTGAATTCCTTGATGGAGCCATGTTTTTTAGACTTGACAGTTGATGTGGTGATTGAATTGCCTTAGACCTAGGTTGTGAGAATGTGCCTTCATGGATTTCAAACTTGATAACCGTGTCCCTAGTTTAGTCATGAAACCAAAGCATCGTGAAAACCAAGTGTCCATCCGAGTGAATTTTTACTCTTTTTTTGTCTCAATTTTCTTAGGTCTTTAATATATTAAAAGTGGCAATTGTATTGATTATGCTTAGGTTTGCTTGAGGATAAGAAAAGGTTCAAGTGTGGGGGAGTTTGATAATTGGCAAATTATACTTTATTTTACCCCATATTCTTAGTGAATTTTACTTGTTAAATTGAATTTAGTGTGTTTGTTCTAGTGTTTTCAGCTATTTCTAAGTAATCAATTGGATTTCAAAGCTAGGATGAATTGTTTCAAGGTTTGGGCTTGAAAGACAAAGAAAATGCACGAAAATGGAATGATAAATCAAGGCTCAGGGCTGCCTCACAACCTGTGAGATAGCTCGTGAGAATTCTTGGAGAATGCATGGAAGTGGTATGTCCCGGCCAGCGGCATGGGTCGTGACAAAGATGATGCCACCCGTGAGAAAAGACAGACATGGGTGCAGAGAAACAGAAGCTTCTCACAGGCCCCATCACGAGCCATGACAAGGACCATGAGAGCTTTCAGCTTCTCACTAAAGGGTA
>CAOJBK012258632.1:0-12308 GCA_948294925.1 Codiaeum variegatum
AACAACTCAATAACAAAAATCAACAACTTATTAATCAATCAGCTCAAATTCACAGCTTTATTTTCTAAACTTTAGCATTTCCTAAAGCAATCTTTTTCTTTACTGTAATCATCAAATTTCAGCTTTCCCCAGTGTTTTCTCAATTTACTGTAATTGCAAACTTTCAACAATTCAATACAAACATGCTTTCAATTTTTAATTCCAAATCTCATCTCTAATTTACAATCAAAGTTTAGTGAAATCTAAACAAATTGTGGTAAAGGTGTCTGGGAATCCACTTTCCTTTGAACAGAAGTTAGGTTATTTACATTTGTGAAACTTCTCCTCTGGCACACCCACAAGTCTGAAATTTTATACGTAACAACTTCCAAACGATGTTTTTAAACTAAAAAGGGCTTTGAATGGTTTATAATAAGCTCCCAGAGCTTTTTATTAGAGGTTGAGTAACTTTTTGATAAAAATAGTTTTATAAAAGGTAAAGTTGACACCACTCTTTTTATCAAAAATCAATGGCAAGAGATTCTAATTATTCAAATTTATGTTGATGACATTGTATTCAGTGCTACTAACGAATCGATTTGTAAGGAATATTCTCAATGTATGCAAGGTAAATTTGAAATGAGTATGATAAGGGAGCTCAGCTTTTTCTTGGGATTAGAAATTAAGCAACTTGAGCATGAAACTCTCATTCACCAAATGAAATATACTAAGGATTTGCTTAAGAGGTTCGATATGGATGAAGCATGGCCCCATAATACTCCTGTGAGCACAACCATTAAGATGGAAGTGGATGCCAATGGTAATTCCTTGGACTCTAAACTCTATAGGAGCATGATAGGTTCACTCTTATATTTGACTGTGTCTAGGCCAGACATTCTTGTTAGTGTATACATGTGTACTAGATTCTAATCAAATCCTAAGGAATCCTATCTAGCATATGTTAAAAGAATCATGAGATACCTAATGGATACATCAAATATTGGTTTGTGGTATCCAAAAGGAGCATCTTTTGATTTAGTTAGCTATTCTGATGTGAATTTTGGTGGATGTAAACTTTATCGGAAAAGCACAAGTGGCACTTGTCAATTTTTAGGAGGCATGCTTGTATCGTGGTTTCTAAAAAGTAAAACTATGTTGCATTATCAACCGTGGAAGCGAAGTATGTGGAAGCCTATAGTTGTTGCACTCAATTTCTATTATTGAAAATGCAACTTGTGGATTATGGTTTAACTTTGCACTCCTATCAAATGTGACAACACTAGTGCCATAAATTTATCTAAAAACCCCATTCATGATTCTAGGACAAAGAACATAGATATACAACACCACTTTCTTAGAGATAATGCATCCAAAGGGTGTATTACACTTGAGTTTGTTGATACAAAGCATCAATTGGCGGACGTCTACACCAAGCCACTTGACAAGGAGGCTTTCTACTATACTCAAAAGGAAATAAGCATGATTGATGGCACTTCAGGTATAATTTATCCTTAATCTCTCATTTTGGTTAGTAATTATGTCCATATTTTGATGAACATGTGCCTATTTGATGTTATGTTGTGTTATGAGTGTTGGTATGCTATATTTGTTGTGTGCTTGAATGAACTCAAAAGAGATTTGTTCAATTTCAATGAATCTATTCATTTTAAGATCACTTAAAGATCAATTTTATTTTCATGAATGCTTTATTGGATAAAAATATCATATATGCCATAGTTGTTTGCCAAAACTTTCAAAAATTCCCTCGAACAAAACCTCCAGATTGCATACACTTGTATGGTTACAAGCCATATAGCTATATGCCTATTTCCATACACTCGCATGATCTTAAATCATACACCAGTAGGTGATTGGTTGAATTTTTTAAAAATGCTTATGTGCTTTCATATGCCTGTATGACACTTACCCCATATGGCCGTATGACGCATGATACTGGGCACTACAAAAGGGTTCAAATTGTGATTTTCATAATTTTCTCAACCCTAAACTCTTCATACTGCTGTCTCACGCCCCATACCTCTCTCCAGTCCTATTTTGGGCAAGTATAGAGCATAAAACAAGTTTTAATTGGTTCTTTTACCTTCGAATTCATCAAAAATCATTTCTTTTGCCAACAAAAATCATAAAATCCCTATTTCCCCCAAAATTTTCTACAAATCCCTAAGTTTCAAATTTCCTCAAATCTCTTTATTGTGTGCTCAAATTAATTCAACATGAGTTTACGTCAAGTTAGAGGAGGCTTTAAGAGGGGTAGACACAACATGAAAGTGGCTAGTACTTCAAAGGCCATAGGAAGGAGGAAAAGGGCTTAAGGATCTCCAACTACACCACCACGTACGGTAAATCTTCGTCCTTAGAATTATGGGTTAGTGTTTATAGATCCTATGGAGTCTACTAGATGTAACAATTTGTTGAAATTGGGTGAATCTGTTGCATACACACCTATTGACCTTGTTTTTAAGGGAATATTTTGCATGTTGATGGAGACTTTTTGCAATTGATTATGTGCATCTTTTCTACATGGGATTGCCCTATTATTTCACCCGACGTGTACTTAAATTTGACAATAGAATTATTTTCTACCATGAGGATTATTAATGATGATGAATCTTTCAAGTTTAAGGTAAGGAGAAAAGAATATTATGTCATGATAAAGAGACCTAGGAAGATATTTGGTCATTAGTAATGCAGGTTTGGCCTATGTTCCTTGAGATTAGGATGCCAAAGCTGCTTGGCAAAGGATAACCAATGGGCTTGAGTTGGCAAATAACCAAAATGACAAGGCATCATGTATACCTAGTGTCAGGCTAAGGATGGCTCACAAGATTCTTATTAGTTCTCTTTTTGTTAAGGAGAACCATAGCAAAATCTCACAGGTTGAAATGTTCATATGCAATTGCAAGCTCAGTGATAGGAAGGTGAATGGTGCAAGGTTCTTAATTGAAAATTAGAAGCACTTTTTGTCTAGAATTTTCAATCTCGACAAGATTAATTGGGGATGGGTTGTTACTCTTTTATCCACCACATTGAAGTTTTTTTATTAGGACACCGATGAGCAATACCTTATGGTAAGAAAAAAAAAAGAAGAATATTGTTGATGCTAGCACATGGAAGAATATGAAATTAATCAAAAAGGTTGGTATGCATTACAATCTTCTTTCGGATTCCGCTCTACCTTCAGCGCAGGAGATTGCAAGGTAAGCCCAAGCCCAAGCTCAATTGGAAGAGTCGGATGAATTCAAATCCAAAACAAGTGATGAGGAATCGAATGAAGAGTTTCAAGACAAGGTTATGGGTATGCTTGGGGAGACAAATTAGAAGTTGGACAATTTTTTGCCTTAAGGTTAATAGACGATTTAGTTGTTAGGCTGATCGGATGACCTCTTTTGGGAAGTGCCAATCTGATCTTATTGAGCAACAAGGGAAAATGTATGATATGGTGAGCGATTTGGTTCTTCAGCTTCTTCCTCCTCCACCTCCGGAAGCTTGAGCACACCGTCCTTTTTTTTATATTTTTTTTCACTTCAATCCAAAACCTCTATTTTTCTAGTTTTATAGCATATTTGGCACTTCTATGATTATTTTATGCATCTTGGTACAAGGGATGGCAATGGATTGGGTATTTTCAAGTATCTGATCTGACCCTATTAAATTGGGTATGGATATTGCTTAATGGGTTTGGGATGGATTCAGATTTAAAAATCATAGCCCGTGGCAAGCTTTGGTCGAGTACAGGTTTAAAGCATATAATACCTGTTACCCGAACCCGATTATTTATATTATATTTTTTAATAATATTTTTTATTTTTACTTTTAATATTAATATATAAATATATATTTATATTGTGTGTATATTATAATTTTTTTTTATTATTGAGATTGTTGTAAAATAGTCTGAAATTTTAAATTATTTACTTATAATTTTTATATTTAAAAAGTTATAATTGGGTAATTATATGGGTTTGGGTAATAGCCGGGTAGTATCTAACGGGTTTGGGGATTAAAATATAACATTATATGAGTTTGGGATAGGTACGAGTAGTATAAATATCAAACAGGGTCGAGTAGTGAAAATTTCATGGTTACCCTAGCCGCTGCCATCCCTAATTGGTACATTGGCCTTTCTTAAGGTCTCTTGTGGTTTCTTTCTTTTGGATGTTCTAGTTTGTTTATATTTCTTTGGATATTTTGATTTCTTTAAATGTTTTCAATATTTTGATTTGCTTTAAGTCAATTTACGAATATTTTGACTTTATATACGGCTTTGTGCCTATTGTTTAAGTTTTTAAGTATTTTGATGATTTTATTCGCTTGATTGATATTAGCTTGATTGGTTTGTGGTCATTACCTTTTTGTTTGATGATAAAAAGAGAGAGAATATGTTAGTTTCAAGTTATTGTTGAAAATGGTTATTGTTGGATATGAGTTTGATTTTGAGTTATGTTGTATGTCTTGTGGATATATTGAATTTATGCATATTGCTGATATTATTTGATTATTGTTATATGCATAGATATATTTTTATGCATAATTTTTCAAGAAAATAATGGCATATTGATAGAAGGAGTTATGCCCCATTTTCGCACAAATATTTTGACATAGCTTAAAGTTCAGTTTTTGTATGCATTATATGTTTTTGCTTAAAGCTAAGCTAAGATTTTATCATCATAAAAAAGGGGAAGATTGTTATCATCCACATTTTAATGATTCCAAAACCCTTAGTCTAGTTAATTTAATTATGTTAATGATTCAAAAGCTAATCATTTGTTGATGTATGAGTATGAGAAGTGCATTTGGTACACAAATATTGTTTATGGTGCTTAAAATATATGTATAAACATTGAACTAATAAAATCTTTAGAAATAAAGTATTAAGAATTTGCTGAAAAATGCTGGCATATGACTATATGAAAGTTACCATATGATCGTATGATACACTTCATACGCCTGTATGGCAAGATGTCCATATGTCTGTACCAAGATGCAGAAGGGTTTGGAAATCTTAGGTCAAGCCTATACGATCGTATGAATAAGACATCATAAACTGTATGGCTCTAACAATTATATTCAATTCAATCTCACTAACTTCATATGACCATATGATAAAGGACCATATGATTGTATGATATCAATCTGACATATTTTTTAAATGTTGGAGATGATGTCTCCTATACTTTTTGAACATTAGAAGCACTCTTTTAGCTCCAATAGGTTAAAGTATAAAAGCAAACATTAGAAACAAAGACAACTAAGAAGAGAGAACTACTCTATTGCTATGTAACTCAATTTCTTGTGCTTTTAGCCTAATCTTTCTCATACCCTCTTTATTTTCTTAAACTCTTGTTCACTCATTGTAATCCTTTAAGTTTAAGAAAACTTGTGCTAGGATTCTTACTGTAAATCTTTAACCTAGCATTGTAAACCAAGTCTTTTGACTTGAAAACTTTATAATCACTTGTAAACCTTGTATCAGAGTTTTAAGCTCCATTTTATAATTTGGGTGAGATCTCGTATAACTAGAAGCTTGGAAGCTTCGATTATGAAGATAGTAGAACCTCAATCGGTTGATTGAGAGAGTGGACTGAGGAAGAGATTCAAACCACTATAAACACCTTGAGCACTTTTTTCTCTATCTCTCTTTATTTATTTATTGATATTGCTCTGTTTTGTGTTTATTGGTGGATTAAAACTTGTAATTTGCATAAATACTTGTTTGATCACTTTTGCTTTTTGCTCTATCATTTATATTATCTTAAGAAAAAAGGTTTTAAGATTTGAAATTGATGCTTTTGTTTAAAAAGTTTCAAAGGAAGTTTTAAGACACCAGTTCACCCCCTCCCCCTTTTAGTGTCCATTGTTGGGACATCACTTTTGTCCTTTGATTCTCTTCCTTAAGCAACTCTTCATACTCCCTCACTTTGGCAGCAAGTTCATTAAAATCTCAAAATTCCATCCCTTGTAACTTCTTCCTTAGTTCAATATCAAGATCCTTTTATGCCATTTTGACATATTCAATTTTTGATAAAAGGATTTTGCATCTATTCCTCATCCTGTTGATCCGTGCAATGAAGAGATAAGCCATTTCATCAGCCATTTGAGTCACTCTAGATAATTTAGCTATGTAAACTTCTGGTTCAACCCTGAAGAACTAGGTGTGAAACTGACGCTCCATCTTCTTCCATATGAAAATAGAATTCTTGGGGGTGTGTAGCATACTTAGTAAAAGCAGTACCAGCCAAACTATTAGAAAACAATCTTAACTTTAAATTGAAAAAATTTTCATAATTTGCTAGCTCACCACATTGAATGGTAAAATGGGATATATATTCAAGTGTGGATTATCCCTCTTCCCTAGAAAATAATAAAAAAAAGGAACTCGATAACCCCTCGGATAAGGATTATCTCTATAAATCATTTTCGGATATGGCTTATGAAGTTCAAGGTGACATACTTGAAGCAAACCAGAACCATACAACTCCTATACCACATCACGCACAACATCTAAATCAACACCTCCCAACCTTAGAGCCTAAAAAAGTGGCACATAAGCTTGAGTATTTGGCATATACCCCTGAGGAAAATTACCCCTTATGCCTTTTGTCTCCTATTCATAAGTTTTAGATTATAAAGTAGGATTAGTTTTGCAAAAAACTTGGTTGTTATGCCTACTATTATTAAGATTAATATTCCGACTACTAAAGCCGATAGGATTGTTTATTTTACTAGGACCAATCTCATCTCTCATGTGAGGAGATTTGTACCTGTCATTAGTGGCCAAAGAAAAATTTCACAGAATTAATAGTTTCTTCTTGGGCCACCATTTTAAAGGTGTTATCCTATTTAAATGTTTGATCACCATTTTTAGAAAGAGATTGAACTAAATCCAATGTTATTTTTTTTAAAACTACCAAAAGTATTAGAAATCATACTATTGGCTTGTTTCATCGAGATTACTACTTAAGGAATTGCTTCCTGAAGCACTTTAAACTTGTCAAGAATTTGAGAATTGATATTTTCACCAACATCTTCAATTACTTTCAAGATATCCCCTATCTCATCAAAGGGAGATTTGTCTATACTCTGGTTCTGAGGAGTCAGAGCATCATCTATGCATTCATCATATGATTTCTCAAGCATTTTGTTGGGTGAATCTCTAACTTTCAAAGTTTGTTTTCCATTCCTTAACTTTGGCATCATGTGAAACGTTGTCCCATCGAGTGTGCCAAAAAGATTGTTGTTTATTTTTTGGGTTGCAAGTGTACCAGAGGAGTAATTCCTCAAAATTAATTTTACCTGACTTACAATAAAGAAGATTATGGATCTCTAAATGCCTTTACCATAATTTGTTTAGATTTCACAAGATTAAAATTGTAAATAACAGTATGATTTTTGAGGAAAATGTAAATCTTGCTTGTAATGATTTTTTGAATTTTGATTTACAGTATATAAACTTAAAGCTTAAAGAAATACATGAAATTGACCGTACAAGGTAAATAATCTGATGATTAACTAAAAATTGCTCTGATTAAGTTGTTTTGATTGTAAATTGGTTAATTGTTGATGATTGGATGTGTTGAGTTGATTTTCTGATAATTTTCACATTCTTTCCTTCTAATTCTTTTTATAGATTCTGATGCCTCCTTCCTCAAGCTAGAAGATGAAAATCAATAGGTGCCTTGAGCAATAAATTCCACCGTTATAAGTCTTTTATCCCAAGTAATATGCTCTAGAATTCTCTGACATTTTCATGCATTCTCAACAAATAATGGATTTCACTAATGTTCTTAAATAATTTACGGGCTTTCATCAATTTAATTTTACTTATTTTAATTTAATTATCTTAAAGGCCCAAAAATTATATTTTGGCACAAACAATTTGGAAGACTTGTATGAAGTAAATAATTAGTTTCATGAAGAAGTGGAATACTTTGAAAGGCAAAAGAATGTTTACAAGATTGCTTTTGTTGTTTCTTAGGGTATAGGTTGGATGCGATATGGGTATGCATTATGTGAGTTATTGGGGCCATATTTGTAGTTAGTGTTGATTTGTCAATTGTGGGGGTGTTTTTCTTGCTTGTCTTGATAGATGATTTAGATTTTATAGTTTCAGTGACAATTTTGCAATACGAAATGGCTTAGAGGTTTCATTTGTACCCACAAAGTTTCAGTTATGAATTAATGAAAAGAATCCTTTTCTTTTTACAAATTTGCAGGATTTTTAATTATGCATTTGGATTGACATACCAAACATAGCTTTGATGACCACTTTTAAACATGTCAGTTGTGTTGTCATCTATATATTTTGATGATACCAAAATCTTATTTAATTGACTTTATTTTAAAGTTAAACTAAGTTATGGTTTAACTTGGTATTTGAGTTTTGATAGGTTTACAATCTTAAAAGATAAATTTGAGTACCAAAACAACTCAACAAAGATAAAAGGATTCCAAGAACAAAATCTTAGAGCCACATAACTATGAACCATACCATCATCATATTTACATGGTTATGTAAAGGATAGTTATATAACCATGAGTCCAAGTTTAATATTACACGACCATGTAAAAGGAAGCCTCACAATCATTTAAACTCAAGATTTGAGAGTCTCACAACCATTTAAGAGGTCTACTAGCCTACCTATTTAGCACCATTTTCACATGGTTGTGGAAGTATTGAAAGTCAAAGTTACACGACCATGTAACCTAGACTTGCATAGTTGTTTGGATTATGATAATCAAAGTTACATGGCTATAAGGATTATGTAAAGTATTATATAAAAGCCCAACAATTTAAGAAGTTTTGGACTATTGTCAAAGTTGAAAATAAAGCTACATTGTTACGTCAAAGCTCTTATTATCTCTCAAAAATCTAAAACTTTATTTTCAAAAACTTTTTCTTTTTCTTCGTATTTTTAATTCTTGAAATTCTTGCTAGAAGTTCTTATAAATCTTTTCTAGCTTTGTATCAAAATCTTATAAGACTTTAAACATGTTTTCATCATTTCTTTGGTTGTAATTTGGGAAAAATCCTAAAGATCTTAAGGGAAAAATTTCAGTCAAACTAGAAGTGTAACTTTAAATTGGCATTAACGAAACCTCAAATTCAAATTTGAGAGAAGTGGATATAGGAGAGGCGTAGTGCTCTGAACCACTATGAATTGGCTGAGCTTTCTTCAAATCTTAACTCTTTTTTACTTGTGATATATTTAATTTTGTTTATTTGATTATATAATGTATAGAGTTTGTTTATTTTTATCTATTTGAGTTTAGAAATCAAATTATATCATTTAGGGTGCATTTTCACTAAAAAATGTTTAAACAACCAATTTACTCACCTTTTGGTTTCCATTCTAGGGACAATAAGTTAGACTGATATAACTTAATTGGTCTTATACAAAAAACCTACATACATGACTTATACATATATACCAGAATATGGTATTTATTCTTTTGTTACCTAAAAGACTGATATTACCAATTTGCATATAACATTGAGCATAGACAAAACCAATCTCAGAACTTATTTTTGAACTCCTAATTGAGCCTCTCTCTTTTTTTTTTAAAAAAAATCAGAGTTTAATAGTTCTTGTTTTCAAAGATTTAAGTGGCCAATAAGGAAAAGGGTATATAGGTCATTTTAGGACCCCATCTAGTTCCCCTAGGCTAAGTTGCTTAGAAAATAAGTGGTTCATTTGATCAATTCTTCACAAAACTTGGAGCCCTCAAACTTTGTGCCTGATATTAACAAAAAGAAGATGGCTTGGAAAAAGAAATTTAGAGTTTCAGTCCATAACTTATTATTCGAGGTCCGTAAATCCACCAACCATTGGAAACAATTATAGATTTACAGTGAATTAAAGCCTCATTTTAATAAAAAAAATGTGTCATTCCATGTGATAACTCTTTGTGAACCCATATTCTGACACCATTAATTCCGGCCCATCAATACGAGCCCATAGGTTCAAATTGTGATCAAATCGGACCTCAAATGTACCTAGAAAATCTAAAAAATCGAGCCGAATCAGATTGGATTGGACAGCTGGGCCCAAGTCCATGAGCCAAGGTCCAGGCGCATGAGCAAGAGGCCTGGCACACGAGCCCACTTTTTTTAACTTTTTCGACTCGATTTTCTATAAATTCGACCCCTCGGGTCAGTTTTCAGGATAGATTTTAACACAGTGAACCTTCGTCGAAATATTTTTTGAAAACTGTTTTCTACGCTAAAACTCTACAGAAAGCACCTCCAAACACCAAAAATCGGACAGAAACACCAGACTTTCTACATTCCAATTAGACATTCATTTGACAATCAACGAGTCATCTTTCAGTCAGTTCACAGACATACTTCTCTGAATAAAATGGAGATTAGGTGCTGTGAACCCTTAATTTTGCACCTCTAGAATTGTCAATTGCCTCATAACTCTCAACTAGACTTATAAGTTTGAAAAATGGGTCAAGTGGGCAATGCCTCTTATTGCATTCAAGGCAGCCCCCGAGATGAAAATTTCAAATTACAAGGTTTACATGGAAATTTTTTTATATTCAGACATATTCTCATAGAAAAAAAATATATTTTTCACTACTAAATCTAGTCCATCAATACAAGTTCATAGGTTCAAATCGCGTTCAAATCGGACGTTAAATGGACCTAAAAAATTGAAACAAATCGGACCTTAAAAATCGAGTCCATGCATCAGGGCCCAAACGCATGAGTTTGAACCTAAATTTTTGCATTTGAGGCCTAACACATGCGTTCAAGCCCAAACACATGCGTTTGGATCCATAAACATGCTTTTAGGTCAAAACGCATGAGTCTGGGACTTGACACACTAGGCCCACTTTTCTAACTTTTTCGACATGATTTTCTATAAATTCGATCTCTTGGGTCACTTTTGAGGGATCTTTCAGACACCAAACTTATGCCAATTTTATTTTCAGAATGATTCATACACTAAAAACACTGCTAAACACTCTCCTAAACACTAAAATTTGACATGAAACACCAATTTTCTACAATCCGATCAGACAATCAGCCTGCAATACATAAGCTCTACCCTGACCAATCTTCTGACAGTCCTCTTCGAACACAATGGAGACCAATTCCTATTTCATCAAACCGTCATAAAAGCCAATTCCGAAGCCTCGAAAGCCAAAGATCAAATTGAAATGGTACAATATTCTTTGGTTCTAAATATAAGCCCTTGAATCTTACTTAGGCAATTTCATCATTCAAAAATCATTTTTCATTAATTAAATTATGAATTGATTAATAGCCTAATCGGTTAATTCTTCTAAAATCTAAAATGAATTATCTTCTGAACACTCAATCAACCAAACCCATTGTTTTTTAAAACAACCCCACCATTCGCGAGAAGGGATAATGATGTGGGGTTTGATTCATATTCAAAGGGATACACCGGTTAACCTGTTTAAAAAGTTTCAACTCCAAAATCTTTTTCTCTCCTTATTTATTTATTTATTTTATTTTAGTTCTATTTATTTTCATATTGTGTTTTGTATTGCTCGTTGTACTTTTATTTTGGTATTCTGTAAATTATTTGGAGAATGTTTGCCTTTTGCAGATCCTTTGGATTGGAGAAAGGATCCCCTTGTGTTTCTGATTATTTTTTATATATTTATTTTTTATATTTGCTTTTATTCACTTATTGGAGATGTGTGCCTTCTCTAGAATCCTTCGGGGCTAGGGGAAGGATCAGTGTTTACTTTTCTGCCATTTTATTACTCTTATTTCATTACTATTATTCATATTATTATACATGTTCATGCTTCATTTTAACATGCTATATCTATTTTCATAAAATATGCCATGCATACATGAAAATCCTTTTTTTTATATCAAAACCATATAGATTTTCTTTAAGCTAAAATTGTTTAGAAATTGGAAAAATCTATTTTCTAATTGTTTTTATCAAATCAGAAATCCTCGAACTCAACTATGGTTCAAGACTTGCCTTTTCCAAATTAAATTGGGTAAAATGTAAGATTTTCCTAAAATGGAGTTCAAAATGGTTTCCTGATCACCTAGAAAAATAGTTTTTTCTAAAGATTAAGTGGCAACTCAAACAGTTTCGCATGTGCACCTAATGAACTCATATAGAGTGTACCAAAGTGGGACTTGCCGTAACCACAGTGCCATGCAGAATCTGACCCCACACGGTTGGTTTCCTCAAACCATAAACTCAAAGGTATGCTGGCGGCCCGCGGGCTCGAATGGGGCCTTATAGCTAGTGACTCTACTAGGGACATTTGATAGTGGCAAAACTAAGTGAGCTATTTTTTGTTAAAAA
>CAOJBK012259648.1:0-16807 GCA_948294925.1 Codiaeum variegatum
TAATTGAAATGACTTTGGACTAAGATGAAAATTAATTACATGAGATGTGATTAATTATTTGGCAAAGATGATTCCTACTAATTTCATGTGCTAATTACATTGACTTGTTGACTAATTATTAGTCAATTTGAACCAATTGGGTGTTAGCACATGTTACCCATCTCCATCACTCATCTTGCTTTATATTAGGTGAGATTAAATGATGATGTGTATGGGTATTTAAATAAAGTGGTTGTCATCTTTTTCCTAAGATGATAAGTTTCATATTCACTATTCATCTTCTTCTCCAATGGTTTAGAGAGAGAATCTCTCTAAGAGTTAGAGAGAGAAAGTTTCAAATTCACACCAAATTTTGAAAGGAAGTTTAGATTGAAGAATACTTCTTCAATCTTAAACTTATTTTCAATAACCCTTGGGAAGGGAGTGTGATGGAGCATCAAGTCTAAAGTAATCATCAAAGTCTCAAGTTTTTAAGTAAGGAAGCAAGAATCAAATTATTTGGGTGGTTCCAATGAGAAAGGATTCAAGCTTCTTGAAAAGAGCTAGAGAACAAGCATTTGGGAAAAGCTCGATATGTCTCAAGCTAGAGGCTTCACATTTGGGGAGCTTAACGAAGGAGGGAGAGAGGTATTTCATATGTTCTAACCCTTATTTCTATTGTGTTTTGCATAATAATTGGAAAGATCCTTGATGTTGAATATGGGTCCATGTTTGGGTTTAGTATTTTGTTAAAGAGTTTAATGAATATCTAAATCCAACCATGTTAAAAGTGTTTTGGCATGGTAAATATTTCATAAAAGTTTTGAAAACCAAAAACCGAGTAATATCGGATTTTTGCAAAAAATTATTTTTGCGCTGGACAGTGCTGCTGTCCAGCGGCATTCTGTCCAACAATGCTGGTGGAGTTACTGTCCAGCAGCAGCTTTCTATCCAGCAGAGCTACTAGAGCTACTGTCCAGCAGCACTCTTTCTAATAGTGTTGCTGGTGTTGCTGGACAGTGCTGGATTTTTATTTCCGGCTTCCGCTGCGCGACTCCGTATTAGCCCTTCAGAGGTAGGAACTTAATAGACATTCACAGTTAAAACTAGTAGGGCTATCATGACGACTTTCATCATGATTCCTTAACTTGCCATAAATAATAGTCGACCTTTCTATGTAGAAAGCTTTTTCTAAATTTTGTCCTTAAGATAACCAAATATAGCTTTCTTTGACCTCACTACCACTGATCTCCTAAATATGTGGTTGTGAATTTATTTATACCATTGCCTAACATAGCTAAAAAACATTCATGCATATAGTGGGAAACCGACCTAGCAAAAAAGGCACCAGACCAATTGGCTTGAAGAAACTTGATAATGTGCTTAAACAATCTGTTTATAAATTTTACTAGCATTCATCCTATCTTTAATTAGAGTTTTAAGTTTAGCATTCACTAATGTCAGCTGTAGGTTAAAATAATGTTAACTAATAAAATAATAATAACAAAAAAAAGTTACAAAGCTAAAAACTAGGCACCTAAAAGCATGGTGCATCAATATGAAAGCTGCAGAATAGGCAAATCCTTTTGGTGAAAGTTCTATAGCAAAACCAAAATATGGAGGAATGCACATAGGAGAGCAAGAAATATGAAAGAATGGTATCCATATCTATTTCAATAGCCTAAAGCTACTAAACTTATTTTATCCATATCTATTTTAGTTTTTGTTTAAAAAAAATTTTAAATTAGTCATTAAAAGTATTATTAAAATACCTTTTTATATTGTTTATTAATATTAACTCTAAAGTATCGCCCAAGTAATTATTATCTAGCTAGAATCTTAAATTAAATAACTTGCACCTACATAGTTTATGCCTATTCTATGGTGAATATTTGTGTTTAACCATATGAGCCATTTGTTTCTTTTGGATGACTAATGTATATGTTTGACCTATCTTGACAGAACACCCCTACTAGTGGGTAAAACCATTTGGACATGTACATTAGTGTCCAATCTAGAGGAGAACTTTTACTTTGGGTTTATATTCGACCAAGTATATGTATTCTGAATTTGTTAAGGCTCCTAAAGCTTCCATTATCTAGTTATTCAATTCAGTTCTATTTTATATAGTTCTATCGCTACTTTTTCTAATATATATTTAATTTTAATCATAATTGATTAGAAATATTTTTTTTAAAAAAAGACTATAAATGTTACGATTCTTTTGATTGATGGACACTAAGGAGTTGTGCTTGGTGCATTATTGCAATTCTCTAAACAATTTCTCATAAAACAAGTTGCTATTTATATTTCAATGCCATTAAATTTTAATAAGAAATACTACCTTTTTTTCATTTTTTTTGTAAAAAAACACCATTATTTTTTTTGTAAAAAAAGACTTTATTACCAATAACAGTAGCCAATTACCTTTTTCATGATTTTGTTTTTCTTTTGTAAAATTTTTATTTTGTTTTAATGTTTGTGTTTCACATTATGAATACATGACTTCATTTTATTATATTTTATAATGGATAGTGTAACATGGTCATTAATTAAAGAATCATGGCTTCAACAATTGCATATTATAAATTATAAAAAAGAATCATGCCATATGCGTAAGAATTAGGTGAATTTTATAATCACTTATATAGAAAAAAATATATTTGATCATGTTGATAAGAAAAATTTTTTATAAAAGTTTTTAAATATAAAAACATAAAAGAACAATTGCAATTTTAAATTGATTTTATATTTTTATTTTTATTTTTATTTTTATTTTTATATTATTTATGTGTATGTGTATATATAGTCGCAACATATATTTTTTCAATTAATGTGATGCTATTTTCACACATACGATGCAAGGATAGTGGACAAATTCAAAAAATTTAGCCTCCACTGGCAAGGTTTTCTAGGTTCACCCCTACATCGAAGGCTTAGGAATTGATCTATCTAGAAATCTCTATTTGTTCCTAATAGAAACTTCCAGAAGAAACAACCTTCTCTAAGAGTCATAGTTCATTGAAGTTAACCCAGGACTTACTAAAATTGAGTTTTGATTCTCAGAAGGATGAAAATAATACAGTGAAACTAGATCATCAACTAATTTTGTTGCATGTGCATCTATATTTGAGATAACATGTGCATCAAAAGCTTCTGCCACTGATGAAGTTTCAAAGAACAAAAAAGAAGTAATTTGAATAAGTAATTGAACAAAGAAAAAGCTTCTAGATTTGTGCTAAGTTCTCTAATACCATCAAAGAAAATAAAGTAACTAAGAAAGATAATTAAGAGAATAAAATGAATCTTGTTTCAATATGTATCATTCTATCACAAAAGCTTGTTTATATATAAGTATAAAATGGAGGGTTCCTACTATCAACATATTTATTGTTCGTAGAAAGGAGAGATGGTTGGCATCTCCCATGATAGGTACGGGAATAGTCTTCCGGCTTACCTGTTACCAACACATCCAGTCAAGGCTTCCCACTTCGGTGGATCTTCTAAGGAATCAAGGTATTGATCAATTTAATGATATTATTGAAAATTTAGGAGCTTTTGTTTCGATTAAAGTGTCTCAAGATATCTATGATTAATATATTATGAGTTTCAAGATGTCTTTAATTAGTAGATTAATCTTATCAGATGGTGATAAACTTTACTGTCATGATGATTTAAAAAGGAAGTTATCCTCCATTTGGGATTTTACATTCTCCATGGAAGTTAATTTCTCTTGTAAAGGGCTATTTCATTTTTTTAAATTCAATTGTTGATCGTGATCGTATATGGAGCAAATGTGCTCTCAGTCTAAAACATGAAGTATTTAAACTTCAAAAATCAATTACTGCTCAAGTTTGGGTTCGTTTTTATAAATTATCCTATGAATTTTTGCATGTTAAGCTTTTTTCTGAAATAGCTAGGAGTATTGATATGCCATTAAATATTGATGCTAAGACTATTGACAGAGAGTCATTATGCTAGAGTTGTGATAGATGTTAATCTTTTACGGGATTTACATAAATTTCTACATGTTACAACTCAAGAAAAGTCTCACTAGATTAAGGCGCATTATGAATTTTTGTTGGCTTTTTTTTTCTTCATGTTCTTCGATTGATAACATGACTTATGAGTGTAAGAGAAATGGAAAGCCTAAGGAAGGGCCTAAACCTGAAGAGAAGATTCTTGAGAAGGCCAAAACTATTCCTAAACCTTCGATCCATTGGACGCCAAAAAAAGGAGCAGTCTCTTGTTCCATTATCCAACTATTTTGTTGCTCTCAATACCAAGGAGAATACCTGGCAAGATAATGAGGTGCCTGAAGATATAGTATCTGAAAATGATGCATCGAACACGCCTAGACATTTGGAAATTTTCCAATTTAATAAAGGAAAATGAGTGGCATGTGATGAGGGAAAATATGTAGCTTCAAAGTAGTCTTTTGAAGATAATTCATATAAGAATGCTTTTACTTTGATGTGCTCAGATACTAAGGATTAGGAGGATTTGCTAGATTAGCCAGAAGATGTTGTTCCTCTTAATTTCAACTATGCTTTATCCGATTATATATTTAATGACTATTTGCAAGATTATGACAAAGTATCATGGACTACAATTAAAAGTAAGAAACACAGTAAATTTATAAATGTTTTAACCGATTATATATTTAATGACTATTATTTGCAAGATTATAACAAAGTATCATGGACTACGATTAAAAGTAAGAAACACAGTAAATTTATAAATGTTTCGACTATTTATACTAGACCAATTCGGATTAAAAAACTAAGAGTGAAATTCAAATTTGTATTAGGTGTGGACAAATTTTTTATTTTTTTTAATTTTTTTTTAATTTTCATTTTAATAAATTGGAGCTCGACTCCAATCTTTATTGAAAGTATAAAGAAGAGGAAAATAATAACTTGACTTCTCAGCTAATGATGGAAATTGATTGATTAGTAAAGGAATATGAGGTACTAATCGAGTGAAGGCTCTTCTATAACTTTGCCTGCACCCGCACACTGTGCACTGCTTGTATCTTGGCAAGAGTTACTAAGAAAAACCCAATTTCGCCCCCTCTTATGTCCGCCTATGATAATGTCATACTAACCAATTTTGGCTGCAACATACATAACGGAAAGCTAATTTTACAGGTTATTTGGTATAAACAAATTTTTATAATTGAGAAATTCTAATTTACATTCAAATAGATCACAACTAAATTAATTTTATAAAAAATTAAAATTTACAAATTAATTCTATATTTTGTAACCAATAAAACTTATATGACTAAAATATTATTCCTTTAGTTTTATATCAATAAAGAATATAGTTTTTTTTTTGAAACCTAGAATATAGTACATTTAAAATTAGTAAATTTATCTAAATAAAATATTAAATGAATTTTAGATTATACCAAACATAAAATTTATTTTATTGAAATGAATTCTATTAAATAAATTTTAAATAAAATTAATTTATAAATGATATGAATTTCTTAATGCGATTGAACGAATTAGATTACATTTCTAATTGAGCTCATCAGTGAACTTTTAGAACAATGCAAATATAACTTGACTCTTGAAGTTTCCGTTTTCTCTCTTAGTAATGACAGAAAATTTCAGTCCTTCAACCGGAGAAACCACCAGTGGCCTCCACCACCAGTTGTCTATATAAACAAAATTGAAGAAAAATCCAGAAGATGAACACGTGTCACTATAAACAAAACTTCAAATTTTCCATCACACTCAAAATGCTCCCATCACTTAATCCATTTGTTTTTACACGACAACACAAACAAACCTAACGACGCCGCGTGCATCCAAAACGACCATATAGTTTACATAAGATAACATATCCAACAAAAGGCCAGTAAATTTTTTTTTTTTATTTTTTGAAAGACATCACAACAAATTTATTTTTGTACATACTCAGCAGGGTAGAAGAGCAAAGTCATTATTCATTAATTACTTTAAGATAGAGTAGTGAAGTGATTACTCTGAAATCTTGAAATGGTGAATTTGGATGTTCTCCACTTCTTTTCTCTTAAAATCACTGCGGTTTCTAGTAGCAAAAAACTTGCCAAAATTAAACGGATGGTATTTAGGAGGGTTATCATGGTTTAATAGCTCATCCAAAGGCTTCAATGTGGCATGGTGCGCTGGAAAGAAAAATATTGGAATTGAAAGCCTTGCTTTCTTTGTATTGACCACCACTCTGTGCTCTACACTCTCATAAGCATCATTGCTCCATACCTACACATTTTAGCCACAAATTCTCCATTTATTATACTTCAATGACAAGAGTATTCGCTCCGTCCGCAAATATAAAACTATACCTGAATACAATCTCCAAGATTGATAATATAAGCATTAGGAATGGGATTAACAGAAATCCAAGCGCCATCAGATTTTCTCTTGACTTCTAAGCCTCCAACATCATCTTGATCAAGCACTGTTAAGGCATCAAAGTCTTTGTGTCTTCCAACACCCAGTGCTAGTTCTGGATTTGGACATGGAGGATAGTGATTGAATCTACAAAAGGTCACTCCCCCTTCGAAGAAACCAAAGAATCGGTCTCTTGGCAATCCTAAGCTCAAAGCAATTAGTTCCAGTAACTTGTGTCCTAATTCTTCCACTGCTTTAGAGTACTCCTCACATGTCTCCCTGGATTTTTACACAATTAAATTTCCCATTATTACAGAAGTATAAGAGTGCAATTTCACAAAAAAAAAATACAAGAGTGAAATTAAAACATAAACAAAAGTACGAGAGATTAAAATATATTCAATTTATTCATAAAATTTACTTGAAGCCAAGGTAGTTATCAGGCCAACGATTAATTATAGTCCTAAGTTGATGATCATCAGGATCAGGAGAAGAAGGAATATAAGTAGGATCTTCAAGCAAGAAATCAAAAACTTCTTTCCAATCTCTAACATTCTTTGTATGTTCACTATCATAATACCCCGTTGGATTCACTTCATCCCTTTGCAATTTCCTCTTCTCTTCCGTTGGTTTAGCAAAAAAGTCTCTTGCAGTATTTCGAACTCTTTCACATAATTCCAATGGCACTCCATGGTTGATTATTTGAAAAAATCCCCATTTCTTGCATGCATTTCTTATTTCAGAAATGAGTTGTGGTTCTGGGTTTGAGAAATCAATTACAGGAACTTCTTCAGGTTCTAAAACTTTCAGACTTGGCCTGTATTCCATGTCTTGAATGAAGGATAGATCAACCTCTCCCATGTAGTAGAAATGTTTTTTTTTTTTTTTGGGTTAATTAGTAAAGATGCCAAATATTGCGTTTTAATTTATAATGTGGGAGTGGATGTCAGGTTCATTGAATCTGGACATTTTTCTTAACCAAGCTTATTACTAGCATGATGAGTTGAGATAAGAACCGCGAATTGATCTTTGTGGGATAGTTGGTACTTACTTTTTTTTTTTTAAATTATTTTCTCTCTCTCTCTCTCTCCCTCTCTCTCTCTCTCTCTCTCTCTCTATATATATATATATATATATATATATATATAATTTTAAAGTAAATTAAAAATATGTCATTAATTTTATTTTATATATACAATGACTATATTATATTGTATGTATGTTTATTAAGATTTACTCATAAAATCAATTAAATCATAGTTATTTATACACAATAAACTTTTATTACACTTACGATTTTATTATTGTAAAACATTCATTTTATGATTTTTTTTTCACACTAACACTTAATCTAGTAATTCCATTTTTAGACAATTGATCAATGTATTCCAATCTCTCCTATCCCTCTCAAAAAAGAAAAAAAAATCATAATTTTATATTCTATGATTTTTTTTTAATTTATAAAATTTAAATCTTTTATGCCAAATAAATACCAATCTCTTACCATCTTTACTTTTTCTAACATATAACTTATTTATGTTTTTTTTTAAAAAAAAAAAACTTAAATCTATACAAATTTATTTAATTTTATATGCATTAATTGTTTATAATTTAACAATTTTTCACAAATAATGGATGATTTACAAATATATTGTATTTCTTAGGACAAATCTAACAATACTTCTTTATTTCACTTCCTATTTTATCTTTATTTTCCAATTCTCCTTAAATATGAGTTTATTTTAACAAAATTTCTTATCTCACTCACTATTTTAAATTTTACAAAAGAAAAATAAGAATAAATTTTTTAAAAATCATTTTTTCCCTCTCTAAATTTAAAAAGAAAAAATGCGACTCTTTAAAAGAATTTAGAGAATGAGTGAGATTTAAGAAATTGTTTGAAATACAAATCTTAAAATATATTCTCTAAAATAAGAAAAAATCTCACTTAAGAGGCTTTTAAACTCATATCTCAAAATAATAGTCTTTATTTTGAAATTCAAAATTAAAGTCAATTTATTATTATTATCAAATGTGTAAATAGTATTATAAGATTTATTTTAAAAAATATTTTCATAAAAACTATACTTTTGTGATTTCTTAAATTATATGATTAAACTTGATACAATTATTTTAATTTAAAATTTTAAATAAACTAGCAAATTCCAATTCAAACTCATCTATCTACGTGAGAAAAAGGATAGATAAAAAAACAAAGGGGGGAGGCTTCAATTTTGAACTCTTACAAGGAAAACACTTGTATCTAAATTTAAATGGGTTCATCTCTATAATCTAAGTAATACTATGAATCTTTACCGAAAATGAGACTAGAGAGAATTAATGATAACCAATCCTGGAATTTGCCCAATAGGGTAGTCCAAGTTAATTAATCAATGCTTGTACGACAACTAAACATTGCCCAGCTCAAAGACTCATCTTCACGTGATCTTCATTTCTGCTAGCTAATTCATTCCATACCTCATCTCAACACTTCCTTCTGGACATTGAACTCCATAATTATTGATACTTACTCATTTTTATTTATTTATTTATTTTTGAAAAAAAAAAAAACCCATACTCTCTCAAATCCCGACACTAATCATTGAGAAATTAAGGACAAAGAGGCGGCTATCAATGGTGGGAACCACTTCCATTCCCCACACTTTCCTGCTTTCTTATCTTAGACATCAATTGTGACAACACGACAATTGCTTGTTGCTTGATGCATCATTAGTTCAATTATTCACCAGAGAAACAGAAGAAAACAAGCACAAGACATAACTCATAATACTGATAATTCTATTTCAACCACCAATCCAGGCTTCTTGCATCCAACTACCACTTGATTCCACAACAAACATGTTTTTTATTCATCCCCTGATTTTTTTTTCCTTTTTTTTTTTAATGTGTGAATAAACGGTTATACATTTGAACTAGCATTCAAATTGAATGATTCAAAGATCTAAAAGTTGAAATGGTTTCCTCTAAAATTAGAATTTAACTTCAGACTGTAAAAAGAAAAAGACCTAAAGATAGAACAACTATTTACAAATATGACTAGGACAGTGTAGAGTTTTCACACAGGCAGCATAGATGTGGAGATCACTACATATGGTAAGTGTTGTAGTCCTTCCTCGATTTTGCGCACTGCAGTCTGGTGATCAGTGCGGATAAGTTTGGAGAAAGCACTGGCTTTCTCCGGTATTGACATCTTAGGAAGATTATCATGAGAGTCAGCAACAGCAACCTTCATGGCAGCAACGTATGCTTCAGCAACATCAGAGATGCCTAAACAACATTTTACAAATTAAACAATCAAATAAAGCTACATTGTCGGAGCACTATTGATAGTAAAATATGACAGGCTACAAAAGGAAAACAAAGAAGAAGAAAAAATTGGAAAAAAAATGTGAAAATATAATCTAAATTTCTCCAAGTGAATTTCATCATCATCATCATCTACATTCACGTAATGTTAGATCAGACTTCTATTGTGAAGCTTTCTTCACAGTTTATTCAATTTTTTATTCTTCTTCTGTGTTATATAAACTGGAATTTCCAGCAAGATTATACCATCACGCATGTTATGGATATAGAAATTTTCATCTCCAACCCATTATATCATTTTTTTCCCCCTTGTCCAGTATCTATTACTCTAGTCATTTGGCAAAACCCTTTGTTGTTATCGGTAATAATTGCCAAAAATATCAACAAATAGAAGATATTGTAACCAAATTCCCAATTCAATGTTAAGTGTTACTTAAAACACCTCGAGACATTTCAGAAGACAATCAGAAGTGATCTTCATGCAATTGTATGTCTTATGAAACACAAAGTTGTGCACTACTTTGAGATGTGGTGCCAAGAGAAATACTGTGAGTACAAGTTTGCATTCAATACTCCTTTTAGATTTGACAAGCAGTGTTCTAGAATCCATATCTCACAGGTTTAAAACAGACGGGAGACAAATATTTAAATCCACATTAAAGAACACCAAAATAAAATGTCAGCTTGTATCTTTATACAAGAATAGAGTGCAGCAAGACACACCAGGTGCAGGGGCTTGTGCCTCAAAAATCTCAATGCAGGCAATCTTACTTGAGCAGTGTCTATAGGCCCGAGGCATGTGCCTTGACAAGTACAAAGTGCAAAAAGGAGCACCTTTCTAATATTTACCTCCTATCTTATTCTTTTCAAAGTTGATTAAATCTTCAACATTAGATCTATTAATTACCATAAAGGCAAACATACTTGATTATAACTATTTACACCTGCTCAACTCAACTCAATTTAGCCTAAATCGACAAATTAAATTGAGCCAGTTACATTCTATGTTTCCACTATAAACAATTTTGATGACATCTTCTACTAATCAATGTTCTCTATGTCATATTGCATTCCTCTCTTTCGAGTCAGTTTAGATGTACCTTGCTTTTCTTCATCTCCTCTATCATGACGTTCTCAATCTTTCTAGCCAGAGCTTCCCTAGACTCTGCTTCACAAGTCCAAATTATCTTAATCCCAATGTAAGATTGTCACATCTCACATCTCATTATTATTGATTCAATAATTGTCACTTGAAAAGAAGAACTAATCGAGGAAGAAGAACATCCTTCATAAGCATAAACAGGGTTTCCCTCTGTCCATAATCCAAAATTGGGAATTTTCTTTTCCCTTTTTTTTTTTCTTTTTAATCTTTTCTAGGTTCCTTTTCTTTAATAGCTCCTATTTTTCCCTATACTTTCTTAAAAGGCTATTTTAGACTTCTATCTTTTTTCTTACATTGAACAGTCCCTTTGTCTTTTCTTTTTCACTTCTATTTAGGCTGTTTATATAGACCCACATCTTTTTGTTGGTTAGAGGAGAAAATGCAGCATTTTTGCTTTTCAACTATAACTATAGTAAGAGAAAAAGCAAGGCAGAGAGCAAAAGCATCTTCTTCAAATTTAAAAGCCAATTAAGATAAGAGATTGATTTTTAAGAAGAGCCTAAAGAGGAAGAAGAAGGAGAACAAGAGGAAAAGAAGTTTCGTAAAGATCATGATGATGATGATGATATTGATGACAGATCCTTGACGAAGATGATGATTTGTCTACTTGTCTTATGATTTTAGTTATTTTATGGAATCGAGAAATCATTATATTTTAGTAATTTAGTTGAATATAGGATTGTGACTTTAGACTTTTTACCTACTCTAGCTATTGTTTAAAACCTTAAGTCTTTGTGGCTGTAGTTATAGCTTAAAACTTCAAGTCCTTATGTTTGTTATTATAGCTGTAAAATTAAGGATTATTATGATTTAGTTGAATGTGGAAGTATGGTTTAAGACTTTTTAGCTTCTTTAGTTTCAAGGGTTTTAGCTTAAGTTTTTATTTTACATGAATTACTTATTTATCAATGACTTGTTTTATAATGAATATTCATTAACAAAGGAATTTTAGTCTTTTTTTATTCCTTTCCTTTTTGGGTGCACCTCACCTTACTTGGACGCATGCCAACACCTTGAGCCTAGACTCCACGATTCCTTTGCACCTTGTTCCTTCAATAACTATGTGTACAAGAGAGGGAAAACAATATCTTCTAGATTTTTCATAGTTCAGTGCTACAAAAACAAGAGGGATTGAGGAAGGAAGAGTATCGAAGAAAAAAGCAAGAGAGCAGGGGAAAGAAAAAGGAAACAAATGAGAAATTGAGAGAGTAGATTAGTTAAAGGTGACTCTGGAAATTCTACTACTATATTGTCTTCCTCTCATCAATTTTTCTTCTTTTTGTGGTAGTATTCTCCTTTTGTTAATATTTTCAACTGTCATTTTTTCACTTAAATATTCCAATTTCCACCTTCTTCTTTCTACTTGTTTTCATTTTATTCTGTGTGATACAACGCACCATGAACTAAAACCTTACTCTACGTCAGAAGTTTGTATAAATCAACATCAAGTAAATGGAAAAAATAATTTGAGGCAAATAAATGTAACAGAGGCGCAACTATGTTGTTCCTTGTGCCCAGAAAAGGTGTGTGAGCCTGCTGCCTAGGCAATCAATCATGCACCTCAGTTGGGTCATCCACCAGTCCACTATAAAGGCACCACACTTAGCACCTATTAAGCCTTGTGCCTGAGATAGACCTTTAACAACTATACTAACATTATGCAACAAGTAAAGACCGTATGGGATCATGTAAAATCTTGGGCCAGCTCAAGTGTTGTACTAATCCAAGCAGTATCTACACAGCATTACAAGACCAACCTGTGATAAAACTATTGCAAACAGCTTCCAAATATCCTGCCATTGATTGTGCCTTCATCCGGATTACTTTAGATTTTTCAACAGAATCTTCAGGCCATTCAATATTCATTGTATCCCCATCAACATCTTCTTCCTGCACTTTGTTAGCATTGGATATGATGGACTTTACGAGCATCAGAAGCTGAGACACTGCTGAACTGGACATTTCAGACAGCCTCTGCAAAGATATGCATCTTATCATATTCAGTAACAGTTATCTGGACAAAGAAAATACATTAAGACATGAACCCATGAAATTTTAGATATCTCCATACATGAACACCCTCCGAGTGAAGAGTTTCTAATCTGCCTGTAGTCCTTTGAACTATGTCAGTTACCGCCAATCCAGCCAGAGCACTTGTAAACCTGCAACATGTAGAGAAAATTATAGCAACAAGCAAAATTCAAGCATGGAATACCAGTCAAAGATCTATCGCAGTAACCTGACAACTTTTAACACTCACAATGGCATATTGCTAAACATCTTATAGCAACCATTTTAGACGTGTCTTTAGAAAAATATGATCACAAAAGAAAAAAGCAATGTCCTGAATCTAAAGACAACTTTAATAGGTAAGCATGACCAACTAGAAGGTTTTGGTTAATATTAGGGAGGCATGTAGTTCCGATATTTTCAGAGACCTAAGTACTCTAATAATGTAATGTTGATGAGACAAGAAGAGAAATTTGACAGGAAATGGCACAAATAAGATACACATACCATTTAGGCCATATATGACATCAGAGAAAATTTTTCAATACATTAAATACCTAAACAACAAAAATGCATTTAAGCACAAAGCGAAATTACCCTGCAGCCATGTCAGCAGCTTTGCTAATACTTGAATCATGTAAGTTTTTCATCTCATCAGTACTTTCCACAGTTCCAGTCTCTACTTTCTTCCCTTTGTTGGATTCTGCACTATTCTCATCCATTTCAATACTCAAATTTAGAATTTTCTGAACAAGTTTAAGCTTTCCGTCATATACAGCCTTCTGGTCAGTTGGTAACTTGGTTTTTCTTCGATTAAATAATAGAGCATAATGGCTGGACAATGCCTCAAGCTCCTACAGCATTAAAGTTATAACAGTTTCAATACTAACTATCATCTCAATAAACAAATTATAAAAACAATGATATAAAAATCACCTCCAGATGCTCTGGACCACCATATATATAGAAGCATCGATCAAATGTTACTTCCTCAAGTAACTGATCCTCATCTACTTCTCGTTCAGAGCATTTAGAAGTTTTGTCAACTTCCATACCAGTCTCGGTGATGAGCAGATCTATGGTCTCCTTGCCAACATATTCAAGCACTTGCATTCCCTTTGCGGTAAAAGCTTTTCCAGTCTGCAACATGAGGGCAAGAATAAATAATAATGATAACACTCATTACCAACATGATAATGTTCATGCTAACCTCTAGTAAGGATGGTGTGTTGGAACCAGTTCCTCCAGGTAAGTTACCATGTTGAATTGATTCAGCAAGATTGACAGCAGAATGCTCAAGCCTAGATTAAAAAAAAAAAACAGGAAGAAGAAAAATATAGGGGAGAGAAACAGAGGTAAAAATCAGATAAATAGTCTGGAAAGAGAACCCTGCATTGCCCGGCAGCCTGTGTTGTTTCATGCGGCTGCATTAAAACCTTAACCAGTATATGCCTTTGACTTCTGGCATGCAATAGTTACTTACAATAGTTTTTATATATATCTTAAATGTGAGCTTAAGAACTGGAAAAGTTTCCTACAGCATTTATCCTAATGAACTCTTTCTAGACAGATGGTTGGGACTATTTATGTCAACAAATCCCTACAGCTTAAGATCCTATTTTATTCAAGCTCAGGGTCAAGCAAAAGCACAAAGATTTAACTAAGGGAAAGGAAAAGAGAGAGACAAGTTCATAAAAGGGAACCCATACGGACCTAATATTTTTATTATGTAATCTCTTCTACGCTTAAAGTAACAACTCTACATCTACAAAACACTCACTAATTCCCCAGAAACGTATTTCTCAAAAGGTATGGATTAATTACTACTGCTGTTATTGATTATAAGACCATGCATTTGCTAGCTTTAGCTAGCTAAGGCAAGACCAGCAAAATCTATTAGCTTGTAATATTGACTATTATGTATACTGTTAATAACAAATCAATTTCAATAAAGAAGATAATGATAAGTTCAACCATTACAATACTTACTTTTGAACCAAATTAGATCCCCCCTTAAATGCATTTCCTAATGCTTGCCATGCTCCTGAAGCAAAATTCTCCACAGAGTGATCAAAAACCTTTAAACCCTAAAACCATTGAAAGAGAAGAAACAATATCATGCTTCCAGAATTAAAGGACAAAACTAACTCTAACAAAAAAAAAAGAATATTTATATTGCAATGGTTACAGCAAATATAGACTGAACACAGAATTAGAACTAAAACTCTGATATACACACATATATCAAGCAATTAAGCTCAGTAGGACAGAGATGCAAAGGCAAGGAGGCATTTGAAAGATCAAACTAAACAAGATTCAGTTGTGTGCAAGGAAATATGAAATTGCAGGGAAATAGAAGCTACTGACTAGATCTTTATGCACCTTTAGGACATCAGAACAGGTGATCATAAATGTCCCAACACACCTAGAATGGTAGATCACAACTTGAAATAGCAAATAAACAAGTAAAACTTGCCTGGCCTAGTAAGGAATCCTCACTTGCTTTCTCCAATTTATCTAAAGCAGATTTCCTTAACTTGTCATCATCATCAACTTCAGTTTCCTTATCACTGTCGGAATCTTCTTGCTCTTCCTCACCCTTAGAAGATTCAGAATCTTCAGCGGAATTTTGCATATCCGCAATGCTCTTTGCTGCCTTCTCTGCAACTTCTGCAGCCTGCATCAAGAAAGAAGTTTGAACTGCTCAACAGAAACCAAACAACGATATTATGAACAATGATGGGACATAATTGAACTGTTACCCTCCAAAAATTCCAAAACTCCACTTGTTGACTTTAATCTCTTCCGTCATACACACAAGTAATCAATAACCGAATCACAAAATATAAAAGCACTTCCTACACACCGGCTTCTAAATTGTGAGCTACAATACCCCCAACCCAGTAAACACCAATTACTCACAACTCTTCAAATATGAGCAAACCATTCTATAAAACCAAGATAATTGCTTGTTAGTCAGACTCATTTTCAATAAACGAAATAAAATCAACCTGCAACTACAGTCTCTCCAAACTTAACACATGTAAAGCTAAAAACCAAGCGAAAATCAGACCACCACATTCATCCAACTAACAAACTAGATCTGACATTGAACCAATTAACTTAAAAACTTAAATTCAAAACCCGGAAAGCCAAAAACGAAAAATCAACAATGTCGATGCTGAAACAGAAGAATACATTAAAAACGTACATTGCGGGAGATCTCTTCAGCAGCTTTCTGAAGATCTGAGAGAACGGAGAAAGGAGAGAAACCCCAACCGCCCCATCCTCCTCCTCCAGTGTTCTTCGGCTCTGGTGGTTGCTCTGCTTTGGATTCTGGTTCTTGGTCTTGGTTTTCGGATTGTTTATCTTCTTTCGGGGCTGAATTTTTGTTCTCTTCCATTGTGTATAAATTCAATTCAAAAAATATGCTTTATAACAAATGAAATTCTAAAGCTGTTTTCTGTGGAAATGAAGTTAGTGATGCTTGGCAAATTGATACAAAGCACTGCGTCGTTCGATTTTTTATGATTTTGTTTTTGTATGAAATGAAGACCAGAGCTCGGATTTGATTTGAGATGGAGACCCAACACCTCACCGTCACCTATCGGTTTGATGTCAACGTGCAATCCAAGACAAATTGAACCAAAACGGTGACGTGTTTGCTAATTCTGCAGACGATTAAACGGCAACGTGTCCATATGGACCCTAATTGCTATTAGCACAATTTCCTATTTAATCTCTTAATTTTGACAAAATTAAAAAAAATAATAATTTATTCCTATAGTTTTGAAACTCAACTAAGAGGGGTGTATTCAATTAAGATTTTTGAAGACATTTAAAGACTTTTTTTAAAGAATGACTTTTAAAGACATTTTAAAAATTCTAAAGACTTTTAAGGACTTTTGTGGAGTTTTAAAAATTTATGAATGACTTTTAAAGACTT
>CAOJBK012259697.1:0-18222 GCA_948294925.1 Codiaeum variegatum
AAAGTTCTCTGTGTTTTATTACGTCTTTGTTATTTAATTACTTCATTCATAAAAATCACAAAATATTATTGGCTAGACAATAGAATAGGAGATTGAGTTGGTGATTGGTTGAACGAATTGCACGAAATTCCCTTGGGAGAATGATACCGGGACTCACCGGTTTTTATTACTTGATACGATCACGTACACTTGCGGGTGTGAAAAATAAACATCTGAAAATAACAGATCAGTAAGCTATGTTTCCTTTGATCTCTCTTACTTCGAAAGGCCTTTCCTAATTTTGTGACTATTTCCCATATTCGAGTTATTTGTCCCCTAATGGTAAGATAGCTTTCCAAACCAAATCTCTGATGCTGAAAGCCTTTAACCAAACTTTTTTACTACAAGCCCTAGCCACCCTCTGCTTTGATGCTTACATTCTATCCGATGCAGTGATTTGGTCATAATCTAATTCTTCCAACTCCCTAATCATTTCCTCAGAGTAGCCTTCGGGAGTAAATTAATTCTGAAAGTTCCTTCTTATGGATCTAATTGTCAACTTTGCTGGGATCATGGCCGAATGTCCAAGCACCCATTTCAATGGAGTTGCACCTGTAGCTGTCCTTAGGGTAATTCTAAGAGCAAACAAAGTTTCCCCTAGCATCTCATACCACTCTCTTAGGTTTTGATCTATCATCTTCTAAATTTTCGTCTTAATAAGCTTGTTTGTTGCTTCGTCCTGTCCAGTGGATTGGGCATAATAAGGTGTGGAGTGTAAGATTTTAATCCCATATTCAATACAGAACTACTTGATTTCATCACCAGTAATTATAGTCCCTTGATCGATCATGATTGTTTGTAGGATTCCAGCTCTCCATATGATTTGATTCTTTATGAAAGAAATGACCGATTGTTGGTTGACATTTTTCAAAGGAACTGTCTCAACCCATTTTGAAAAATGATCGGTTGCTACCAAAATGAAGATGTGTTGTTTAGATGACAATGGGTATATTTTGCTGATTATATCCATTGACCATCATCTGAAAGGCCTTGGCTTGATGATGGAGTGGCTCCCACTGGGTGTGCTAAAAGATGTTTATAAAAAAATATGACCCGAGCTTTGAAGAATGCCCGAGAGATCTCCACGGATCAAACTTTAGAAATTTTTAAATGGGCTCCTGTTTCGGACAAAAACCCCTGGAAAAAAAGATACTATGTTTGGAAAATTACACTATCTATGAATAGAAAAGTCCATATTTGATACAATTCCCAGAAACATAATCAAATGATAATATTCTTTATATTTTTATGATTTTTTATAAGAATAGTAAAATAACTTAGATATGAGATATAGGAATAACATTGTCACTTAGGAATTCTAAGGATTGATACAAGAAAAGTAACTACTCGTCCATTGGATATAGGCGGTGGTCATCACCGGTGGTCCAAGCAAGGTCCAATATATAGGTTTCACCAGACCGTCAATCAAGGGTTTGATAGATAGGCATTGCCATCAATAAAAAAAAAGGATAATATTTGAGAGAATTTGTTGTATTGTTCAAGAGAGTGGTCCTTCCAAATGAGCTTTCACATGCTATTTATAAATAAAAGGTGTATAGCCCTAATTCTAGAATACTCCATCAAGCAGGCTCTCTTTTTCTACTTTTAGCCAAAATAGGGACAAAAAGTCTATTTGTTAATATGTAGTATTTAAAATGTATCATATTTTTTCTCTAGAGCCTCTTTTGGTCTGAGTCTTCCATCGGTCTGATAGGGTCTAGTCCGGCCCAAATAGCACTTTTTTAGCCGGTGTAAACAATTCCCCCTACAATCCTTTAATTGGATGTTCAAGTACATTGAAGGATTATACAAATGTTGAATATTTACCTCATACTTGGTCAACATGCTAAGGAATCTTCAAGCTTGTTAGAAGTAAAACAATTTTAAGCCGAGCTATATTACAATTATTTGACCGAGTCATAAAATAAGGTTGAGGCACATCATAAATTATTGCTTCCTAGGTTCCATTAATACTCAGCCACAAATGAAATTCTCAAATACTATGGCCGAGTCAAAAATTTAATCATCCCTTTGGACCCAATCAACTCACCCCTTCTCATTTAGTCGAGCCATATATGCCTCGGGAAATGCATGATTGAATTTGCATGATCATTTGGCCTTTTGTCAATAAAACCTTTGGCATGACATATCAATAAGCATTTGACTCACACTCGATCTTAGTCAAAGGGTATTTGCAACACACTCAGGTCTTGATACTTTCGGGAGCTTATAAAATTTCAGACCGAATTTTTCTAATGAGACCATTGATACTGACTGAGTGTTGACTTGGTACATGCCATGAATATTTCAAATCATATATTGAATTTTAGACCTGCATGACTTGCAAATGGTGAATGGATTTGCATGCCTTTTGTCATTTTGCAAATAGTACCATTCAATCACTATTTTCTTTGTACCCACTTCTTCAATGTAAGAGCAAGCAAGACCTTGACACTGGTAGGAACAAGTAAGACCAAGTCAAGATGTAGTTTTGACAAAAAAAACAATTAACTTGTCTAATTTTACATTGTATTAAAACCTAGCCCGTATACTTATTTCAGATCGAATAAAAAATAATAGATTCATGCTTAAATGCTAGTCCATTAGAGTGTTTGTATTAACCAAGCCCGAGTCTTGAATTGAAACAAACTTGGCCTCTAATAAATTTATCAAAAATTTGATAAAAGTTATGAACTCGTGCATGAATTATTTTTGTAATGATAGCTTAGCCATGCGTCAACTATATAGTCCTTCTCTACCTGCTTCATGCATGCAAGATGAGGCCAAATATTGGTCGGTCAAAATCTGGAAGAAATTTGAGATTGCACTCCATTACTATATATATATATATATATAGAGAGAGAGAGAGAGAGAGAATAACCGGTTGCAAAAGGCTTGATCAGCAATGAATCAATTCATTTAATAAATGCAAGCTCGGCTCCGTAGAAGCGTACTTAATTTTGACCGAGCTTCTTCCCAAAAGCCCATATATATGAATTTGTTTACATGGCACATCCACATAAAGTAAGTCAAAAGAACTTTAATTTAAAATTTGCATCAGCCAAATAGGTTGAATACAGATCTATTTTTCTTCATAATATGCAAGTATCCATATTTTGTATCTATACCCTTGCCATGCATTTACATGTGTCTGATTTAGCTTGTGAAATCCTACAATTTGTAACTCCATAGGCACGTTTCATTCTTGTAAAAAGACAAGTTTGATCTTAATAACCACTTATTATATCAGTTTTCAATTTGTCTCATCATCCCAAGCTAAGCTAGTGTCCCAAGATTGTTTGCCATTCCATACTCACACCAACTATGTACGAGACTCAATCATCTTTTTATTTTTGAATTGTCAGCTCTAAAATTATCAAAGATCGATTTTTGAAATTTTATGCCCCCCATGTGAAGTATTTGTTGACTTTGGACATGATTTCAGTCCTTGTACTTGATCTGGTCGAGTCACAACACCTTTTGTTACCTTGAGATCGATCTTCAAAGTTTGATTCGTGAGAAATTTCAATAACTCACCACATATGCCCCCTATAATTCTTTAATTAAATTGAATGTTAAAGTAAATTAAAGGATTGTATAAATTATTATTAACCAAGTCCATTTAATATTTTGAAAAGAAAAGCTTGGTCAATATTTGCATGAGTTGGCCTTGGTCAAACAATTCATGTTCCTTCCATTTATACAACTCAACTTTAAACTCAGACAGTGAGCTTGGTCATTTCATTGGTGAATTGCATAAAGTCCACGACCGATAAAGTTATTAAGAGCTTCCCATAATTGAATTATATCAATTTGCTTTCACATCTCTTCAATTTGTATTGGCGTGACTCTAACATTAAGTCATGCTTTTTTACTTTAGTTGATAAATATAAAATTACATGGATTAATATGCACACATGTTTTGTTCCTGAACTCATCAGTCATGTGCACTCTGGACAATATCATATACTCCATTTATCCCATAGTATTTGCAAAGATTTGAATTTCATCAAAGATTAAGAAATGGTAAAACAATATTAATCGTAGTGTTAGTTTCAAGTTTTTTATCTTATTTAAAATGAAAATACAATTAATTCTCTAAGAATACTTAATATTGGCACTCTCTTTGGCACAAAAAAAAGGGTCACTTCCCTCTAAAAATGAAGTTTTTACAGCCAAATTCCAAAATTGAAATCGAGCTTCCGTTAAAAATAAAAAACAAAATCCACTCAAATGCAAATGGTGCCATTTTCCTTCAATAGTAATACTCCAAATTTCAATTTTACTTTTGTTGCCTCTAAAATTAAATTTTCTATGGTAATTTGATTAATCTTAGAATTTCATTATTTGTATTTAAATAGTACAGTACAACATATTTATATTATATCCTTATTTTTCTACAACAACCACAATGGAAATTCAACATGAATCAAACACTAGACCTCCTAAAAAAGATTGTAACCTGACAAATGATGAACAACAAAAAATATTTGAACATTTGTTGAAAGAGAGCATCAAAGGAAAACTTAAAAGAGGAACTCTTAAAAGTATTGTTGAACTATACTCTGTCAACACTGATACAATTAGACGAATTTGGTCTCGCAGAAAGAAAGTTATGCTAAAGGGAAAGTAGATGCCTCATCTCTGATTGTTGGAAAAGTTAGACATAAACGTATATAAATTGATTATAATTAAGTGCTAAAAATTCATTGGAGAAGAGGAACAAATATCATGTCCTTCTCACAGACTTTGAAAATAAGCAAGTCAACGCTACATCGACGAATCAAAGAAGGTAACTTTATTCCTCATTCAAATTCTATGAAGCCACAATTAACAATTTCAAATATGATAAAAAAAAAAAGAGGTGATTTTTGCTTGTCAATGATAGATGGAAGTTCTATAAATCCAAAATTCATTGATATGTATGATTACATACATATTGATGAAAAATGGTTTTATTTATCGAAAGAGTCGGAGAGGTACTATATCATGTCTCGTGAAAATGGACCTTATCATACTCGTAAGAGTAAAAAATTTATTCCTAAAATTATGTTTTTAGCTGTGATTGCTCGCCCATGATTTGATCTAGTGGAGAATAAGCTATTTGATGGGCAAATTGGAATTTTTCCATTTATTTATTAGGAGCCAACGAAATGTTATAGTAAGAATCGTAGAGCTGGAACAATGGAGATAAAGCCAATTTTGTTAGTGACAAAAGAGGTAACTCGAACTTGTTTAATAAATAAGGTTTTACCTAAAATCATATTTAAATGGCCTCATAGTGGTCCAAAGACTATTTTTTTCAACAAGACAATGTAAAGCCACATATTCATTGCACCGATCCAGAATTCGTTGAAGCTGCCCAATTCGATGGATTTGATATTCGCTTGGTATGCCAACCAGCACATAGTCCTGATATGAATGTTTTAGATCTTAGTTACTTTAGAGCTATTCAATCTTTGCAACATCAAGAAGCTCCATCAATGATTGATGATCTTGTTAATGTTGTTTATAATTCCTTCAATGAGTTATCCACTGAGAAACTTAATCATATTTTTTTTATTTATGCAATTATGCATGAAAGAGGTGCTAAAAGTTTATGGTGGCAACAATTATCAGATTCCCTATATTGGCAAAGATAAGCTAGTCAAGAGTTCTAAATTCCCAATTCAATTTGAAGTTGAACGTGAGATTATAGAGGAAGCAAAAATCAAATTGGAGAAATTGAAAAAATATGAACATCAAGGATAATAAAGATTTTTATAAAGTTAAATTTTGGGTTTAAAATGGAGCATTCTATGTGAAGGCCACAAATTGATTACTGATTTATGAATCAGTGTTTTTTAAAATAGTTCAAGTTTCAGATATATTTTAGGTTTAATGAAAAATTTTATTAAACACACTGGCAAAATCATCTAATACATTGAACCATGTATCAATGTGAAATTTTTGCTTAATGCTTGAACAATATAGACAAAATGTCTTGTTGAAAAAGTAATGTTGTGACAAATGAAAATTAGCAAAATATTTCAGTTACATCTAATCGTACAATTTAGTTAAATTTCTCACTACATAATTTAGCAGTAACAAAAAAAAAAACTCTCTTTAACATTAAAATGAAATTTTTCAATAAAACACTGAACTTAAACTTCATTTTTTTCCCATAAAACTTGAGGAGTAAATATGACAACATGACATGAATAGTTTCTATCGCTTCTTCATGATTGATTAGTGAAATCATTGAGTTAACTTGTTCATTATTCAACTCCATTGAATCTTGACCAATATTTTCAAATGAATCTTCAATAATTTCTCCAATTGAATCTTCAACAATCTCTCCAAGTGAATATTCAATAATCTCTACAAATGAGTCTTCAACTAAATCACTAGTCACCTCTTCAATCATATCTTGAGCAGCGGTTTTTTATGTTCGTTCTCTTTTTTTTTTTAATTTCTTGGAGAATAACTGAAAAAAAAATGTAGAGTATTTTACATAAAATGATATAACGATTATTAACTACTAAGATGTTGGAACTAACGTGAGTAATTGGAAATGCTACAAGACTTTAATTTTTAAAAAAATATATGATTTTCTTAAATATTTTACCTAACTAAATTTAACTCATTATCTTGAAATATGATCAGGGTTGGCCGGATGGGTGTTCGGCGTAAACCCTCTGATGGTTAAGTTAGTTACTCTAGAGGAATTGTGAGAAAGGTATAAGAAATTGAGTGTGTGGCTTTTAGTATGTGTGTTAAGTCGTACCCGAATGAGGTTATTTGATGAGTATTTATAAGGTTGTGACCCTATAGTTGGGATACGTGTTCATTTTAGGTAGTTTGCATATACTTTAATGAGACTATGACATGATGAAAGGATTGCTGAATGATGCGATCAGTCTACCTTTGTTGGCAGGCGAACCCTGAAGGCTGATGGCCAGATCTCTAGAGGTTCGGAGGATTCGGGAAGTGACTAGCAAACTCGTAAGGCTCAGTCTAACCTCCAAACCCTTAGTTGATGTCGAACCAACTTGATGAAGGGTTTCGAACATCTAGTTAGTGTCGAACCATACTGATGAAGAGTCGTATCACCATGCATTTTGAATAAGTAAATTGTACATTAACTTAACATTTTGAGATGTGAATTTTTTTCTTGAGCAAGAAATACGAGTAGTAGTTTTAAGTAAAAAACATTATAGAAAAACTTCTATTTTAATTACTTAGTTTAGATGTAATTAGATTAAAATTTAAAATAATCAGGGTTCATGATTTGAAAGTCAATCATTGAAGGTCTATCTAATAGTGAAACAAAGATGCAATAACTCAAAACTTAATAAAAAGAAGATTTTAAGAACAATTTGATTTAAGTCTAATTATTTCAACAAAATTAACAATTTTTTTAAAAAAATAAAATTTACTTTAGTATTAACGTCAAAAAATTCATTGATCAAACTTGATTTTGATTGTCCATGATTTCAAAATAAATATTTAAATTGTATAATTGGAGAAGAAAATAGTAATTTTGTGATAGTAAAAAATTATGTGCCATTAAACTTTGAAGAGAAGTTGAGGAGGTTAGCAATAGAAGGAAAACAAAAAGGAAAAAGAAAAAAAAAAGTGTGGGAGGATTTTGTGAAGGGAAATTTATTTTTTTTTTTTACATTAATAGAGTGTGTTCTATTATCTTTATTTTCAAATAACTGTCGGTTTTATTTTTCTTATTTAAATATCAAAAATAAATTTATAATAAAAATATTTTAAATTATAATATTAAAAAAATATTAATAGTTCATTTTAAGTATTTTTATAAAATAATTTTTTATAATTTTTTATTTATATATTTTAAATATAATTGAATGTCAAAATTCGATATCAATAAGCGTAATAATATATTATTTCATAATGGAATGAGTAATAATTATGAAATGATCTTTTTACTTAAAGTAAATGCTTAAATAATTTATTAAAGAGGACAAAAACATATAAAAATTGATAAGTGGCATAGAAGATAAAAAGAGAAGGTAATAAAAGAAGGTAATTAGCAATTTTCAAAAAATAAAGTTAGAGAATTTAAGTGTGCATTAGCTAATAGTTAAAGGATGAAATGTGAAATTAATCCTATAATTTGTACATTTTATGCTCACCATTTTTTATTATATAAAATGAAATTAAATAAAATATATTAAAAGAATAGGTAAAATCAATATGAACTGTGTAGAGTTAAACATATTTTTTAAAAAAGTTTTTAAAAAAAAAACCTAATATATTTTTGAAAATTTTTTCAACCTGGTGTAAAATTATAATATTTTTTCTAAGCTCAAATTTAAACCTTATTCAAAAGAACAATCAGAAACTACAGCGCCTCTAATACAAACAGGCAAAAAAAAAAAAAGAAAACAATTGGACAAGCATCGGAATGTGCCTCTTTAGCCAAAATGTGAGTCAGAACATTCTTTTGTCTCCTAACAAAGCTAATAGGGTAGAGGTGTAATCGAGTCGAGTCAAGCTCGAGTATTGGGGTACTCAAACTCGAGCTCGCTCTCAATTATCGAGTTCGATCTCAAGCCAAGTTTTGAATAGCTCAAACTTGAGCACGAGCTCGAGTGTAATTATTGAGCTCGAACTTAATCGAGTCGAGCTCGAGCTTAAATGAGCAAGAGAATTATTGAGTCAAAGTGAGTCAACATAGTATCAAACTAAACTCGACTCGATTACTTAAATTTTCAAAGAAACTTGAACTCAACTCATTAAAATGATAAATATTATTAACATATAAAGAGTAAAATTATGAATATAATAAAACTCTACTAGGCTAGCGAGCCTATCAAGCCGAGTAATTAATAGCTCGAGCTCGACTTGATTAACTACTCGAGTAGTTCGAGCTCGACTCGATTAAACCGAATCTATTTTGAGTAATTTTCGATTCAATCCCGAGTAGTTCACAAGTAGGTCCGACTCACTTAATTCCTATTTTGCTGAAGAAAAGAACCATCCTTCAAAATATTACACAAATCATAATATTTTAGAAAATATATTATAAAAGCATTATTATTATTATTATTATTATTATTATTATTATTAGCTGTCTCTTGATAAATTGTTAGAACATATCTTTTAGTTTTTTTTTTTTTCTTTTTGAGTAGAACATATCTTTTAGTTAACATATCAATTCAATGAAATCTCTACGAAGAGAGATGAAACACAAGCAAAGAGAGATATGTTTGGGCTATGTATGTTGGTTAAATTGGGCCCAACTCAAACCTAGTCTAACTCTCCAGATTTGAAATTAAGATTCAGCCTTTATTTGCCTTTGATGGGCACCCTGCAAGAAGGTACAACTTCCAATTAGTTTTTTTTATTTTAAATCCCAATTAGTTGTTTAATGGGCCAATATAGTTGGATATCAAGAATGAAAATGAGAAACAAGCCTTTTCCCCTTTTCTAAAACAGATGAGCAAACTGAAAAGAGAGTGAAACTTTAATCTCTTCTTAAGAAAAGTAAAGAAGAAGAATTTAGGAGAAAATTTCTATTATTCCTGTATATGAAAAAGTGTTGTACAGTACCCCTTTTATATCCCCCCTTCCCCCCGCGAGCAATCTCATCTTGCCAAGAATATGTTGATGATGGTGAGTAAATGTGTCGCGAAGCCGAAATCACTTTACAGCCTTCCCTTAAAACTTCCGCCAAACCCGGTTTGGTGATCGAAGGAACTTTGTAAGAATATCAGCAAGTTGAGCCTCGGGTGGAACATAAGAAGACTGAATAAAGCTTTGTTTATACTTGTTGTGAAGCACATGACAATCAATGTCAATGTGCTTGGTATGCTCATGAAACACAAGGTTAGAACTGATATGAGGAGCAGCCTTATTGTTACAATTCAAAACAATATGAAGTGAATCTTGAATACCAAACTTAGCCAAGAGATAAACCAAATATTGTAACTCACAAACACTACTTTCCATACTTCAATATTCAGCCTCAGTCGAAGACATGGACACAATAGATTACTTCTTAGCTTTCTAAGATATGAGCGAAGAACCCAAAAACATGCAATAACCAGAAACAGATTTGCAAGTAGAAGGGCAAACAACCCAATCGGAACCATAATAAGTAGTCAAAGTAGTTGTAGGCAGAGATAAATAAAATAAACCAAAAACATCAATGCCTTTTAGGTCACGAAGCAGATGTAACCCAGCATTCCGGTGTACTATAGAGGGAGCATGTATGAATTAACTTAACTGTTGAGTAGCGAAAGCATAATCAGGACGAGTGAGATTTAAATATAATAGACAGTCGACCAAGCAACGATATTTAGCAGGATCAACAAATAAAGGACCAACCTCTGTTAATTTTCTACTCGTGGGAGGAGGAATAGATTAAAAAAAAAAGCATTAGACACACCAATTTCTTAAAGCAAATCCATGATATACTTATGTTGATTAAGAAATAAACCATAAGAGTGAGTTATTTCTAAACCCAAAAAACATTCGGCAAAATAAAGCATCTAAGTATTGTTTCAAGGCAGTAATATCAGCTACTTCAGAACCAGTGATAAGAACATCGTCAACATAAATGAGGACAACCAAAAAAGAAGAATATGTTTTCTTTGTAAAAAGACAGTGATCATAAGTGGATTGATGTAATCCAAAAGCCAAGAGTTTAGAAGAAAACTCAGTATTCCATTGGCAAAAAGCTTACTTCAAGCAATATAAAGAACGAATAAGCTTGCAAACAAAAAAAGAATAAGGAATAAACAGACTTTGTGGTATCATGTAGACATCTTCCTACAAAAAACCATGGAGAAAAGCATTATTGTTGTCAATTTGATACAGAGGCCTTTGATTTTGAGCAACCACATCAAAGAAAACCCAAACAGTAACAACCCGTGTAACAACAAAAAAAACTATCATGAAAATCAATTTCCTCAATCTGATTGTAACCCTTTAGCAACCAGACAAGCTTTATATTTATTTATAGAACCATCTTGATTGAATTTGACTTGGAACTCCCATTTGGAACCAATAACTCGCTAGTCAAGTACCAAGTTTCATTATTCTCCAATGCATTCATTACATTAACCCAAACAGGATGTTTAGAAGCTTTAAAAAATGAACTAGGTTTAGGAACAGTAACCATGAAATCAATATGTGCAGGTGAATAAAGAGACAACAAAGAAATAGGAAAATAAGAGCTGTGAAGAACAAAATTGTTTCACCATTTAGGTTTATGAATAACATACGTAGAGCGACATAAAGGAACCGATAAAGGAATAGACGCAGTTGGAGAAGGTAAAGAATACAAATCAGTAATAAGAGAATAATAAAGGGAAGCATGAGAGAAAGGGATAAGAGCTGAAGATAGTGGAAAAGAAGAATTTGATTTAGAAGATAACATAAGTTGTGGAAGAGAAACAGAATAAGTAAGAGGATCATTACAATCATCAGAGATAGGAACTGGTAAAACGAGATCAATTAGGGTTTCGGAATTATCTAAAAGATAAGGATAGTGAGATCCATAAAAAATAACATCATGTGAAGTAAATAATTGATTAGCATCAAGATTATAAAGCTTGTATGCTTTCTTGCCCATAGCATAAGCCAAAAACAAACACTTAAAAGCCCGTGGTTTAAATTTAGATTTATAAGGCTAGACATTAGTTGCAAAAGCCAAATAACCAAACACTCTTAAAGAGGAATAAGTGAGTATTTATCTAGTAAGAATTTTAAATGGGCTTTTCCATCACAAAACTTTGATAGGTAATTTATTTATGATATGAGTAGCAGCTAGAACGACCTCTCTCCAAAATTTGGTAGGTAAATGGGCTTGAAAAAGTAAAGCTCTAGCCATTTGTAGCAAATGTTTGTGTTTTCTCTCCATTATCCCATTTTGTTTGGGAGTATAAGGTGTGGTTCTTTGATGTAAAATACCTTGGTTGGAAAATAATTGGGTACAATATTGGTTTATGAATTCTAATCCATTATTACTTCTTATAATTTGGAATTGCTTTTTATATTGGGTTTGGACCATAAGAAAAATTATTTACGGAACATAAAGGTTTTTGTTTTGTCATGGAGTAAATAGGTCCAAGTTAAACAGGTGAAATCATCCACAATAATGAGTGTATAATGGGCTTTTATTAAACTAGGTTATTTGTAAAGCCTCCAAAGATCAATATGAATCAATTTAAAACTTCATTTCAAAGTAATTATGCTAGAAGGAAATTGTAAACATGGTTGTTTGGATAAAGGACATATTTCACACATAGTTTCATCATCAAGTTTAGTTACTGAAATAAGCAAGTGTAAGATTTTATCTTTATATGGATGCCCAAGACGTTTATGAAATAGATCAAAAGGAATATTATCCACTTTGTTATTGATTGTAAGAGTTGTACAAGGATTTATAGACTTTTGTAAGTCTAGAATATCTATGGCCTCTTTGGGTAGTACAATAAGTAAAGCATGTATCTCTTCATTAGAATAATTAGCTATAATAGTAGGGTTGAAACATGTAGGATCCTATATGTAAAGACCATTGTATATATGTTCCACTACTAATACTCTCTTAGTCTTCAGATCATGAAAGTAATAGTTAGTGGGAAGAAAAACCACTTTGATAAACAAGGCTTTTGTAAGTTGAAGAAGATTGAAATGAAAAGAAGGAATATATAACACATTTGTAAGAATAAGAGTTTGATGCAAAATAATAGAACCAGAATGATGAATCTATGTAGTAGATTTGTCAGATTTGTTAGGAAGATGCATAGGTATAGAAGTATGTAAAGTGGAAAATTTATGGAAAAATTGTTTAGGATGACACATATGATTGGTGGCTCATTAATCTAATATCCATATTTTATCTAGTTTACAAGTGAAGTTATTTAATGCATCAGAATAAAGTTTACCTGCATAACTAGTATAGTTGACAAAGCCACCATTCGATATACCCTTTCCTTTCAAATATCCCTGAACCTCTTACTGAACAGCAGTAGAGATTGCTAGGTTCCAGTCCTTTGTTTGTTTAGGTTGTGCAAGAGATTGCTCTTCTTCTTTTACATGAGTTGTAACTTGTCCAATGAATTTGGAAGGCAATTTTGATATTGTATAAGTAATCTTCTATTGTTTCTTTAATTCTTCATACCATTCAGGCATGCCATTTAATTTGAAGCAAGAGTCTTTTTCATGTCATGTTTTACTGCAATAAGAACATTTCATCTCGGCCTTATTCTTCTTTCTTCAGTTAATTCCCTTAAAATATGATTTAAAACCCAGCTTAGTTGAAAAAGATCTAGTCAACAAAGTAGTTAAATTAGCAAAATCTAAAGTGAATACATGAACTTACGCTACCTTTCAACTCCCAAAACCATGGAATATGCATTGTTCACACTAAGCATTGGATCCATAAGCACAATCTGGTTTTTAACATGATCGTAGTTGTCATTTAAGCCCATGAGAAACTACATCACTTTGTTAAAATTCTCCATCTCATATATACTCATACCGGATGCATAAATACAATTTGGTAAAGGTTTTACATAAGTTAGTTCATTCCATAACTTCTTCATTTTTATGTAATATTGAGCCACAATATGCTCCTTTTAAGTCATAAAACAAATCTCTCTCTGGATTTGATAAATCAAAAGTCTATTATGCTCCCCATATCTCTCCTTTACCTCATCCAAGAGTTCTTTAGCATTTGAAGAAAAGATGAATGCCTCAGATAAATCTCTTGATATAGAATTTAATATCCAAGAAGCAACCATAAAATATGCTCTCTTCTATTTCTCAAAATTCACAGATTCTTCATTTGGCATTGGACATTTACTATTAATGAATCCTAATTTATCTTTATCTCCTATAGAAATTTTAATTAATCTACTCCATGTACTAAAAATAGATCCATCTAGAGGAGAAGTAACAAGGACCAAACCTGGATGATTTGATGTCTACAGCTATAAAGGACCTCAATTTGAAACTTTCATTTCATCTTTAGAACCATTAATGCCAAGAATTATTCCTATATATGAAAAAGTGTTGTACAAAGTTTAGGAGAAAATTTCTATTATTCCTATATATGAAAAAGTGTTGTACAATATCCCTTTTTATATGCTTATTTGTTGTACATTATTGACTTAGTCATAGTTGCCCATTGTTGATTTCGTCATAGTTAAACATTGTTAACTAAATAAAACTATTTACCAATAAATTTCTACATCTTCAAATCTTATCAATATTGAATACTTTTATCGATATTTTGATTCTAATGACGAAAGTCTAATTTTATTACTATATACACTAGAATTCTTATGATCTATATTTATTTATATAAACTAATGAATTGGTTTCAAAAAAAAAACTAATGCAATAAATGTCTAATGTCTAAATTAGTCTTGTCTTAAAATATAATTAGTAAGAATGTTTTAGTAAATGTGATTGCTATCACTTCATACTTTCGTATCAATTACTATATAATAAAACATGGGTGGAAGTGAACAGTTCAATTGCAAAAGGGTGGTTTTGTAATTAAAGGAAATTTGAATGGCATTTTGCTGCTAGTCACTAAAAACGACACCATTTTTGCTGCTAATACTTTCAACCTTCGAGAAGCTTCATTCAGATAGGGCATGAGCCATCTATTCTCTCTCATAAGAATGAAGCTACGCCTTTGATGCTTTTTCTCAATGCCCATCATTGTCGATCATCAATTGTTCTTTCTTCTTCTTAATGGCAAAACTCTCAGATGAGATTTTTTGATTTGTTACTACAGTCTGTTGTTTCTTTCGTATTGCTATATGATCTTTCATTTTTGTTTTATCAGGTAGGTTTTTTCAATCTTTAATAGTATTTGATTTTTCATTATTACTGTTGTTTGAACCTACAATTTGTACTTTTTTTTCTATCTTCTCTTTTCCTTTTTTATTTTGCCATTTATGCTGCTAAATAGGAAAAAAAATCCACTGATCCACACTATATCTCTGTCTTTGTTTTTTTTTCCAAGTTTAGCAAAGACAAAACCTCCTTTACTTGGATTACGTTTATTTGTTGTTTTGGTGTGCATTGATATTGTTTTTTGTAATTTTATTTTAGATATTGTGGATCTAAACAAAAGAGGGTTGATGTAAAGTTAAAATTGATACTTGATGTTGTTATTTTTACAGGCTTGAATGGTGTTTTATTTCTGGGTTTTGTTATTCATGACAAAGAATTGACTATAAAATGAGACTTTTTTACCTATTTGATATTCTTTTGTTCTTAATTTTTTTATTTGATGACTTTATCAAGGATTTAGGATCTGTTGTTGCAGTGTTGATTTAGATTCATATGTAGAAGGAGATGATGTTTTGTTTCATGGATAATTTTTTTATTTTATTTTATTATTATTTATTTGATTATTTTCTATTTTTTTCTATAAATAACATTTTGTTGATTGCAATAGGAGTATTTTAGGTGTCGTTTCTGCTCTTTCCTTTGTAAGGAACCTTGCCGCCATTTTACTTATGTATGCATACCTCAGTTTTTCATGTGTTATCCTATTTGTCATTCTTCTCTAAAGAAGTAACTCAAATAGGAGAAAAAGAGGAAATTAAATGGAAAAGATGATAGTTTGAAGGGTCAGGTTTAAATCACCTTAAAGGGAATTGAGGGGATGAATTTTTGTAATGACAAGTCAGGTTTGCATTAGTAAAATTCTCATTCAATCTCAATTATTTGATAATTTGATGATATTTTCATTGATATTGTGAAACTTAGATTAATTATTTATTACAAAATTTAATAGCTCAAATTAATTATTTTGTTCTGTGTTTGCAACATAGGGATTTTGTGTCGATAAATTTAATTTAGGATTTTCTACTTGGCTGGAGTCGTGCATGTGTGAGCATTTTCTTTTCAGACTAAGGATTAAATTTATTGTAGGTCAGTTCCTAATTAAGGTTACTATTTTTATTTTTGAATTTACAAGGAAAAAATCATAGGTTAGAAAAACATTATGTTGGTTAAATGCCAAGTAATTCCAGCATTAGAATTTAAAACTTAGATAACAAAGTTTAAGGTTTTATATTGTTCTTTTAACGTAATATTCATATATCTACAGTACATTTTAGACTCTATTTTTGGTTTCATATAGTTTTTGGACTTTGCTTATTACTTTTTATTAGATGTAGTCATGACTAACTTTCTTTTTCTCTCTCATTGTTTTCGATACTAACTTACTTGATGCTTTTCAGATAATTGAAGGAGAAAGACTTACATTATGGTTTAGTTGTGATAGTTTCCAAATAAACCATTGTCAAGGTTATATTTGTTGGGTTAATTTTATGTTAATGATACATGTTTTTGGGTCCTATGAATTTGTATTTGTGTATTGCTTGAGATTTTGGCATATGCCTGCTCTTTTATTATTTAATTATTATTGAAAGTTTTATTTTTTTATATTTTTATTTTAGATGTTTAATTGATACGAGAAATTAAATCATTTCATAAATTATTGGATTATTACTTTATGTCTTAGGTTTGAAGATGGAATCTAAATGCTTAAGGTAACTGAATATGAAATTAGAGGCACAATTGAAGCTTCATGTTAATTAATTAACTATTTAATTTTTATTTTCCATTATTAGTGATTCATCATTGTGCTATGACATTGATTATTGAGCATAGATTCTTGATTCAAAGTTCCTACCTAGAATCACAAATCTAATTAATTAATCTATTTTTAGACCATTTTTTTTTATCTTAAAAATAATGAGTATGACAATAATAGTAATTCAGTTTCAAGGGCTTTTTCCACTGTTGAGAGATTGATTGAAATACCATCCTCTGCTTCTAAACCATGGGAAGATTATGTTTTTTTTAAAGAATTCTAATACTTATATAATATGACATGAAAATTATTTACATGTATTGCCATTAGGCCAATGTTTATTATTTTGTCCCTGTATTATGTTAAGTTATATTATGCTTTTTTCATGCTCATGATGACTTCTTTTGTTTCCTTTGTTGCATTTATTCTTTGTAGCTTGCTGTGGAGCTCTTAACACTCTCTTAAGGTATACTTTATTTTGTACCTTGGAAGTTAATATGCTCATTAACAATGCCAATCGTCACAGTAGATTTTCTGTGTGGGTAGATACCGCATTAGGAACTCATTAGAGTACTGTAATAATTTTGACAACTAGCTTTTAGCATTTTGAATGAATTGATGAACAATTCTATTCACTTGAACATTCTAATAAATGGTTGACATATAGAAAAGCAACAATAGTTGTAGATTTCAAAGAGAAAAGCCTAAAAATAGTAGAAATCGATTGATAAAGCTAATACATATTTCATTATCGCTTTGTAATTTGTTTTGATTGGCTGGTTGCATTAAATTTTCATATTTAATTGATTGGAACTTTTATTTAATCTCTGTTGATCTTGATGATGAGTGCAAATACATTCATTCATTTATTTTTTTTCCAACGTACTTTCATTTGTATTTAATGGTGGCAGTAAGTTATGAGAAAATTTCTGGCACAAAAAAAAAGTTATGAGAATTACAATTTAAAAATTATAATTATATTATAATCTCTTTAATAATTAGCATGTTTTGGTTCCTTCAAAATATTGTTAATGTGGATACATGTGAAGATGGTGGTAACATTTAGCCATTATTAATCATAGTAGTTATTTACCTACAAAATTTGATTTTGAGCCATACAATTAGCATTAATGCAATGGCCTTTTTTTTTCTTTTTGATGTAGTTGATTATAGTAATAACCCTTTAATATTTTACTTGATGAACCAACTGAAGAAATTTTAATTGAGGGTAATAATTCTGATTTGATTTTGGAGGATCCTAATTATATTTTATTTTAATTATATTTGTTATTGTTAGTATATTTTTCTTTTTAGCAAATTTCATTACATAAGTGTTTTTACATTTTCAGGTGTACTGATAAGAAGGGTAGAAATGTATTAAAAATACATGAGACAACTCTCTGTTCTATGACATGACTGTTTAATTCCATTTTTATTGTAAGTTTAGGCAAGGTTAAGAGTTCATATGTGTTTTTTTTCTAATCAATTTTGCAAGTCCAGTTTTTTATTACTGAGATTGTTTTTTTTTCTAACTCGAACAGTTTATATTTTGATATGTTAGTATGTATTTTATAAATATTACTTATTCATATGAATTGAAT
>CAOJBK012260458.1:0-12516 GCA_948294925.1 Codiaeum variegatum
AAGGACTTCACAGAGAAGATCCTATCAAGAAAAGCTACAATGCTAAGTAAAGCCTAGAGTATGGTATAATCAAAGACAAAAATAAAGTCTAAGGCAAAGTTCATTTAGAGATAAACAAGAACAGATACATGAAGATGAAAAGATGATTAATTTTATTGCAAAAGAAATAATCATTTACAAAAAATTCTTTATAATGAATTTAAATTCAAAGAATGACTACAAGAATTACAAAATGCATGTTAAAAAGTAATATTATAGCTGCAAGTGCTAAAATCCCTATGAATGAGGGACTTGGGAAGTGCTAGCATCTTGGCGCGAAAGCTAAAGCAACTTGTTGATGGGCAGTTGATCTTCACTGGAGGAGCTGGAGGGAGATGCTGGGAGAGGCATCCTTGACTTCTCATAAACTGGAGGTATCTTCTCAAGGAAAGTAAGGTCTGGAGAATCCATGTTATCTACATACTCAGAAAGTTGGATGTCTAGCACACTTCTTTCTTGAACTAAGGGGTTTAAGTGTGCCCTTGCTTTAGGAAATCTCTCAAATTTTGAGGTCAGGGCTCATTTGTACCATTTAACACCTTTCAGGACTACCTTGACATTGTGCCATCCCTTGAAAAAGCGGGATTCAACAAATTTGCAAACCTCTTCCTTCAGCATATGGGGCAGTTTCTCAACTAAAGCATCCATCTTCTTCACGTATATATCGACTACCTCACTTGAGTTATGAGCCTTATTGGACATTTGCTTAAAACGCTCCTCAAGCTCAGTGTTCTTAACTTCCAAAGCTTTGATCCTATACCTTAAGAATGCATTGGTAGAAACTAGCTATCCATTCTTCTTTTGGAAGGAGTCGAGCTCCACAACACAAATCTCAAGCTTTACAACATGAGATTCTGAGACCTTCTTCTTAGCAACTAAGGCCTTGTTCTTTTCCTCAAGGGCCCTCTAAAGTATTGCCACTTAAGCCCTATAAACTTCCAAGTCATGCAACAGCCCATTGAAATGGTCTATCACCACCTGCAGATGAGAGAATGAAGAGGCATTTAGTAACGAGATAAAAAAAAAAGAAACTCCAGAAAGAATAGAGTACCGTCAATGAATGGGGAGCTTGGCTTCTGGTCATAACCAGGCTCGGTAGACCAGAGGATCCACCCTCAGCAGAAAGATCCTAGGGAAGGTTAATACACAGATTTCCCACTTAGGCCAAGGGGACAGATAGGGTTTCACCACAAACATCAATGTATACTCTCCCCTCACCCATAGGGGCTTCATTTGGGATCCCAGCACCGATGCCTCCTTCACCTTCCATCAGCACAATAGGTATGCCTTCAGTCTCAGCAAGACCCCCCAAAATAGGTTCATATTTAGGGTGGGTCGGGGCCACTGATGAATTCACCTTTTATGCCTCATTTTTTCACTGAATAGCCCTTGATGGATGGGCCTGCCTTAGAAGAGCCTCCAATATCCCCAAGTCTCCATTATGTTCCTTATGGCAGCAAGCCCGGACTCGGGGAGGGCAGAGGTAGACTGGGCACTGGTTTGAGCCTTGCCAACTAGACCAGCTGTATGGTCCCCTACACAAAGTAGAATGAGTTAGTATATAACAAAAAAAAAAGAAAAGAAAAGAAAACACAAAAGACTACATACTTTGAGGGAATGGCTCAGTAGAAGGTTCAAGTGGTAGAACCTGAATTGGCAAAGAAGGTTCGGGTAATAGAGCCTGAACCGGTGAAGAAGGTTCAAAAGGCAGAACCTGAAATGGCAAAGAAGAGGGAGGAAGGATCTGCACCAGCGAAGGAGGTGGAGGATTTTGAGTCGGTGATTTAGCTAAAGCCTTCACAGGCTTGACAACCTTCGAAATATCCACTATCATAAGGTCGCTCCATTGTGCCAGGCTTTTGAAAGCCTCTGAAGGGAGAAGCTTCAAAAACTAATTATATTACGAAACTAGTAGTGATCCATCCTTTACCACGTGGACATGCTGGTAAAATTGGCTCACCAACTTGTTGAATTTTCCAAGATTGGGAGTGATTCTATCCAAAAAATCCAACACTTGGCCATGAACCCGGGCAAACTCAGCATCATCCTTCACGAGCCTGTCCACCAGCCCACTCTTGACACTGAGGGGGTAATTTTATAGTCTTTCAAGCCAAAAAGGACTTTCCATTGGAGCCGTAGCCTCAGTCTCTTCAGATGCTTTGTGAAGCCTCTTCAACTTCTTCCCCTCTAGCCTTGCTTTAGTAGAATCAATAACAATGGGCGATCCCCTCTTATGGACTAGAGGCACATCTAGGGACTCCTCCAACTCATCCATTGACACCTTCGTTTCACCTACGGAAGGGCCAGCTACCTCTTCACCTTTACCTTCAGCTGCAGCGAGGGCGAGAGCGGAAGGGTCACACTCTGAGGAAGAATCCAGGTACTCCATCCTAACCTTGAATTTCTTCAGGTGGCAGTATCTTGACACTTCCATATTCAGGTTGCAATGGGCAATAACTACTCAATTATCTTCAAGAGTTTGTAGCCTGAGCAGCCCAGTCTTAAAGCACTGGATTAGTAAGAGTGCCTTATTTTTGATAGGAAGTAGGGGATGATTCACCTCTGGGAAGGCATCCATCACTGATTTGGCCACCTCCTTCAGCACGACCCTTGCCTTTTGATCCGTCATGGGTTCTGCAAATTAAAACAAGATCAATAATACAATAAACAAAAACTGTCAGTAAAAGTATTAATAGGCGAAGCCATACATTAGGCACATCGCATAGTCGAGGTAGCGAGTAGGACCCATCATCTTCAAGAAGGTAGGATGAGCCCATGATCAAGCTTCGGTCAAACAAGAGACCACAGCAGGTAAGAGCCTGGATGCCCTCAGCAAGGGTCAAATTTCTATCCAATTTCTCTACCCTCGTCAAGCCTCTATACTCGCCGCTGAAATAGAAGCCCACCTGGACTTTTTTAAGTGGCTTTAACACTCCCATCATGAAGAACTTATTCTTCCAATCATTGACCTTATTTTCCTTGGCTCCAAACAAGGTTCGTAGGGGTTTCTTCTGGAAGTACCAGATGTACAGCTCGCTGGAGGCGGTGAGGTTGAAGAAAGATTTAAACATCTTCGAGCTCGGATAGTTGATGCCTAAAATGAAGTAGAACACTTCAAAGTAGTTAAGATCCTCAATGGAATTAGGGGTTAACATCATTGGGTTCACTTGGAAATACTCAAAGCAGTGATAGAAAAAGGGGGAAGAGGGGAATAGTAAGCCCATGATCATATGATCATAATAACATACTTAATCATGATCTCCCTTGGGAAGTTCAACAATAGTATTAGTTGAAAAAATTCTAGCCTTCAGCTGGGGACGTTCAGCATGTATATAACCAGATAATGCGTCAATATTTTCTTGAAAGATCCTAAACCTAAAGGACGTGGGAGTAATATCCTTCATATGTGGCCTCAACGTGTTATTTTGATAAGATATAGTATCTTGGCCATTACTCTACTTTTGAGGCTTTTAGTTTATTTTTGTAGTGGTGCCATTGAAAGACAAGCAGGAATAAGCAAGAAGTGGGAAGATGAAAAAAGTAGAAAAGAAAGGCAGAAGATTAAGGAAATCAAGAAAAATAAGTAAAGGGGAAGAAGATGGGTTTATATAGATCTTTGGGGGCATGTAAAGGCCTAGGGAAATAGCTGACAGGTGGCGAACGAAGATTGAAGCCTACTTTAATGCTCATCATGACTCTTTAATGCTCATCATGACCTCATCAAATGTTCCACCATGTGGCAGAAAAGGATAAGCTACAGAGAAGGTGCTATTACATAGAGAAGTGTAGTGGTCTCATCCCAGCCTGACAGAAGGGCACGTACAAGGAAAGGAAACGTCACACCTGATCAGTCTAGAAACCACGCAAGCCTTCCTATCCCTTTTATTTGAAATTCAAAATTCAAACTTGCTGCCCAAACAAAGGCATACATGTTTGAGCCCAGCAAACCCTACTCATGCACTCTGTGAGCTCTAAATCCTTCAAGTGCTAAAATTTGAGGGGGACAATTGATAAAACTCGACATCATCCAGGTTCGGCCCCAACTAATTATAATGGGTTCGTTCAAACCCTTTAGCACCTTTAGTTCCTCCCAAACCTCAAGCCTCTAACAAGTTTGTCTTATTAGCCTTCAGGGTTCGGAGGGCCATCAAGGATAGTGTCATAATGCCCTAAATCCATCCAGTGGTCACATCACGAGCGGACACTTATCCCACTGCAAGGGTTTTCACCCTATAAATACCTCATTTAAAGTCTCACACAGGTAAGTTCATGCGAGGATTGGGAATCATTATTTTCCATCTTTGAGAGTTATTTTCACTCTTTACAGAGATACTAACTTGAGTGTCGGAGGGTTATCATCGAACACAACGTCCGACCACCCTTAACCAGTGTTTTTCCTGTGAAGGTAGTTCAAATCCAACTAAAGGAGTCAACTTTCAAGTGTGTGTTCAAGCACAATGCAACACTTTTCATACTTTAATTGTATTTCCTAATTATTTAAACTTCTTTTTTTGGTATAAAACCATAAATAGATGGATGTAAAGCATTGTAATCAACTTTTGTTCAATTAATCAATCAAAACCCTAACAAATTGCTAATTTGTCTCTTTGAGATTGTTTGAGTTCTTAGTTTTGAAATTTATTTTTTAAAGGTTTATTCTTGCAATGTTCCTCACACTTTACACGTTGCATTAGGTGATGTTAGATCAAACTTCACCCAATTAGTGGTAGATGATGAATATGGTAACCTTCCTTAAGACAGAGATCATGGGTTAAATGTTTCTTGATGAATAATTAACAAACAAAGAATAACAACCCCTAACATCTAATAACAGTTGACAGAAATCGCTAGCCAACTACATGAGTTGTTGCGTATCGGTGTTCAAGAAAATAGAAATGATCTGATGCACCAAGTCATGGGAGATAACCTAGGGCAGAAGAACATAAACCTATTTTTGATGATGATAGCGATGGGAAACTAAACTTTGGTGTCAATCCAACTAATCTAGGTATGGCTAGATTTGATGGGAACTGAAATTACAACTAGAATAGACATGGTGATGAATTCAAACTCAATGTTGATATTCCTACTTTAGAGATATAAAGGGATTCCTTTATTAGATAACTAAGACGACTATTTCTTTGAGCACATGGATATTTCTGAAGAGAGAAGAGTAAACTTAGTTACTTTTCGCTTGAATGGAGGAGATTTAGTTTAGTGGAACAATTAAGGGAGACAAGAATAAGAGAAGGTAAAGGACATGTTCAATTATTAAGACGTATAAAATAGTACTTAAAGGGTAATTTTTTCCTCATGATTATCAACAACATATCTTCGAATTCTACCAAACGTGTATGCAAGGAAAGAGATTTTATGAATATAAATTTGAGTTCCTTCATTTAAAATATCGTAATAAATTATCTAAAACTAATAATCAATAAACAGCCAGGTACTTGAGTGATTTGAGGGCTAATGTTCGAGATAAAATCAAATTTTAGATGGTGTTGAGCATACAAGAGGTAAGAAACTTGATGTTAATGGTTGAACTAATATGTAATGAGAAAACATGTGTGAAAATTATTTATGATATGCTGTGACAATCAACAACCGAATGTGAAAAATGAGTGCAGCCCGCACATCTCATAAACTCATCTATAAGCAATACCAAGGTAACTAAGTCTACAATGAGAGGAAATACATGAGGAAACACTTCTTGTTCTTAAAAGAATACTAATAATCCTTATGTTAAGCCTACACCTATAAAGTGTTTTTGATGTAAGGAGCTTGGACATAGGTCCAATGAATGTCCAAAACAAAAAGTTATGAATGTGGTTGAAAGGAATGAAGAAGAAGCATGTAATGATGAGATATTATGTGGTCTTAATGAAGGGGAAAATGATGGTAATGACTTTGATCATAATACCAAAAATACATGTGTTGTGAAAAAGCTCATGTTGTCATAAAAGAAGGGTAATAATACTAAATGCTATAAGCTTTTTTGCAATTGATGTACAATGAAGAGAAAGAGATATGAATGGATCATTGATTTTGATAGTTGAGAGAATACAATCAACCGAGATATTTCTTAGAAGTTACAGATGATTATTGAAAAGTAATTAAATCCCTACATAATTTTGTGGATCAAAGAGGTTGGAGGCATTTAAGTGGAGGAGCACTATAAGGTATTGATAACTAGCAAATTATAAATTATTCTACCCCTTATTCTTGGTGGATTTTACTTGTTAAATTGAATTTAATGTGTTTTTTCTAGTATTTTTCAGTCATTTCTAAGAAATCAATTGGTAAGTAACTTGACGAGGTCTATTGTTATATTATTGATAGGGATGTATGCAATCTTTTATTTGGTAGACTTTTGTAATATGAAGTTGATGCTAAACATATGGGTAGGAAAATACTTATTAGTTGGAAATGGAGGGTGTGCATTATACTTTTTTTCCTATGCAATTAGGCCAACTCAAAACTTTTAAAGTGAAGGGAAGAAAATTTCTTTTTGTAATACGAGACCCTAATTATTTTACAAAAGAATGTAAAAACACTAAAGAGCTTCATGTAATGTTTGTAAAAGAGGAGAGTGTGAGAGAACCTTTGAAAGTGAATGAAATTCTAGTGGAGGTGCAAGACTTATTAAGGGAGTTTCATGATGTTATGACTAAAGATACACCAAATGAACTTCCACCTTTATGGATATGCATCACCTTATTGATCAAATTCCTAGTGGTAGCCTTCTAAACCTTTAACATTATTGAATGAGCCATAAAGAGAATGAGGTTTTAAGAGAGAAGGTCGATGAGTAGCTAAAAAAGGGACACATTCAAGCCAACATGAGTCCTAGTGTTGTGACAACTTTGTTGACACCAAAGAAACATAGGAGTTGGAGGCTGTGCATTGATAATAGAGTAATTAATAAGATTACCATTTGGTACAAGTTTCCAATTCCTAGACTTGATGGCATGCATGATCAACTTAATGGGTCAGTTTTGTTCACTGAAAAAGACATAAGGAGTGGGTATCACCAAATCATCCATCTTAAAGATGAATAAAAGACAAGTTTCAAGATAAGATATGAATTGTATAAGTGGTTGGTCATGCCTTTTGGATAAACCAACACTCCAAGCACTTTCATCCAACTAAAGAATCAAGTATGATGTCCTTTCATTAGTAAATTTATTGTTAAATATTTTGATGATATTTTAATTTATAGTAAGTCTACTGATGAGCATGTTGATCATATTAGAGAGGTGTTAAATATATTAAGAGAAAATAAACCATATGCTAATATAAAAAAATGTACTTTTATGAGTGATGGTTTGTTATTCTTAGGCTTTATTGTAAGCAAGGATGGGATTAGAGTAGATGAGAAGAAAGTGAGATCTATTAGAGAGTGGCCTAATCCTAAGAATGTACCATTATTGCACTGATCTCTGAACATTTGAAGAAAGGTAAGTATCAATAGGGTGAAGAACAAGAGAAAAGTTATGCATTGATCAAAGAAAAGTTATGTATTGCTCTTATTTTATCATTACCAAATTTTGACAAGTTGTTTAAATTTGAATGTGATGCTAGTGGATTAGGTATAACCGTTGTTCTATCATAATATAAGAGACCAATCACTTTCTTTGGTGATAAGTTATGTGAATATAGAAGGAAGTGATCTACATATGAAAAGATTTCTATATTGTTGCATGAGCTTTAAAGGTATAGGAACAATACTTAATTGCAAAATAGTTTTCCCTTTACTCTGATCATTGAGCATTTAAGTATTTGAGCAGCCAAAAGCAACTAAGAAGAGATATACATGTGAGATATTTAGCCTTCATTGATAAATTTTCATACAAAATTGCATACATGTCCAATCAACACAATAGGGTAACCAATTCCTTAAGTATAAGTGTGGCCTTAATCAAGACTCTTAGTGTGGAAATTGTGCAGTTTGATTGTTTGAAGAAGTTATATGCTGAAGATGGGGGCGTAAATAGAAAATTTTGGCCAGAGCAAGAATCAATAACTAAGTGAAGACTTTTATTTGCATAATGGTATTCTTATGAAAGGTGATCAATTATGCATTACTTGTACATCCCATCGTGAGAAAGTCATTTGACATTTGCATAATGGAGGATTGGATGAGCATCTTGAGAGATATCAAACTATTAAAGCTATAACAGGGCATTATTATTGGCCAAAATTGAGACGAGATGTGATGACTATTGTGTCTCGATGTTATGTTTGTGAGACTTCCTAAGGTAACTCAAAATGCCGGTCTTCACATACCATTCCCTGTGTCTAGTGCTATTTGGAAGGATTTATCAATGGATTTTGTGTTGGGTTTATCAAGACTTAAAGGCAAATGAATTATGCTTTTGTTGTTATTGATAGGTTCTCATAAAATGCATTTTCTCCCATGTAGAAAGAAAACTGATGAATCATCGATGGTCAAGTTGTTCTTGAAAGAGATTGTTCATTTACATTATGGGTCAAAGATGATAACTTATGATATGGACACTCAATTTTTAAGTCAATTTTAGATTTATTTTATTTTAACTCTTCTTTGAACTTTAGTAGCATAACTCACCCACAAATCGATAAACAAACTAAAGTTGTGAATCAAACTTTGAGAAACTTATTTCAAAGTATTTATGGAGAATAACCAAAGCAATGGAACTGGCAATTGGACAAGTTGAATTTTCATACAATAGTGGCATGCATACTTCAATTGGTAGGTTGCCTTTTTCTATTGTTTATATAAGGTACTTAACCATTCTCTATATTTGGTAAAAATTCCTAAGGTTTATGGTATTAGCATGTTTGCTGCATAAGTGCAAGCTATTCAAGAAAAACTCAACTCTAAGTTGCAAAAGTTGAATGAAAAGTACAAGTTAACAGTGGATAAGCATAGATAAGTTAAAACATTTGAATTTGGTGATGTAGTTATGGTGTTCTTATGAAAAGAGAGATTTTCGATGAAGAAAAGTAATAAGTTCAAGCAAAGAAAGTATGGACCATTCAATATTACAAGGAACATTAATGATAATACTTATATGTTGGACTTGCCTAGTTCAATAAGTATTTTATAACTTTTAATGTTATTGATATCTATCTTTATCTTTCCGAAGTTGCACTTGAGTATCCTTAAGTACATTTAGGGTAAATTCTTTTCAAATAGAGGTGAATGATGAGGGAAGCAGAATGGCACACCCAATAACACGTCCACTGGAAGACCTTGCTTCAAGGATCGAGCAAGGATGGACTCTCCAAATTTAATCCTCCACCTATGGCATTAAAAAAATGAAAAATTCCTCTTTATGATTGGCATGCTAGACTCGACCACCCTCAAATAAAGATTGTTTCAAAGATTATTCACAATTTTCAATTACCTTGTTTTAAGTGTCCCAATGTCTCTTCTTTTAATTGTACTTCATGTCATCTTGGAAAATTGAAAAAATTTTCTTTAGCTAGTGTTCATCATTCTAGTACTACTCCTTTTGAAATTATTTACTTAGATGTGTGGGGACTTGCACCAATTGTGTCCTTTAATGGTTTTCATTATTTTATCATATTTGTTGATGAATTTATTTTTACTAGTGGTTTTGCATTAAACAAAGAAGTAATTTTCTTGATATGTTTTTAAAATTCAATGTGAAAGCCAATTCAATGTTAAAATAAATGACTTTACATTGTGATTGGGATGGTGAGTATAGGAAGCTTAATACTTTTCTAAAATCTAAAGGCATAATTCATCGCATCGCTTGTCCACGAGCACATGAGCAAAACAATATTGTAAAATGTAAAATACATCACATTGTGGATACTAGACTAACAATGTTAGCACACTCTAAAGTGCTTCTCAAATTTTGGTCGTATGCTTTTGAACATGATGTTTTATTAATTACTTGTTTGCCTAGTTCCATCCTTCACAATTCATCTCCTTTCCAAAATTTGTGTGGCGAAACTCTAAAATATGAAGATTTCAACATTTTTTGCAACTGCATTTTCCCACTTTTTCATCCATCAAATAAAATAAGTTCAGTTTTTGATCTAAAGCATGTGAAATTTGGGTTTAGAAAAGGATCACTTTAGATACTCATGTCTTTATATAGATACATGTCAAGTTTTCATAGCTAGGTTTGTAAATTTTAATGAAAAACTTTTTCCTTTTCATCATGTTTCCAATTCTATAGGTAATCATATGAAGTTCCACTTCTTTGTTATCTTGGTAGTCCTACTTACTCGGTACCTACAGGTAAGCCTTATACTCCCACCCAACCTTATTCTAGTTCAAAATTTCTCCTCTAGCTCATCCATAATCCAAATCACATAAGAATCTAGTTCCTCTCCTACTTCAACTTCAAGACCATTACCTAATCCAATTTTAAATCCATCACCAAGCTATCCCACTCCTTTATTTCCAAATTGATTTTTTTCCAAATCACCCACATCTCATCCCTCTATCCCTTCTTCTACAACATATGGAATAAACTTATTTTGAACCTTTAAATGCCTCTCAGTCCACCTAATTATTACCTCACCTGAGCCAACAACTCTATACCGTACCCACCCAATGGAACTGCGCCTAACAACCAAATCCAAGCATGTTGTTTTTGAATTGGGCACCTAAAGCCTATTGCCACCTAGTCATTGAGCATCCTCTTTAAATAACCAAGCCTAATTATTTACAATCTGAGCCCACCATATACTTACAAGCAAAATACCATTCTGAATGGCAAGATGCAATTCGAAAAGAAATAAATGCCTTAATCACAAATAACACTCAGACTTTGGTTCCATTTCATATGAACAAAAATATTGTTAGTAATAAATGGGTATTCCAAATCAAGCAGCGACTTGATAGTTCTATTGAACGCTACAAGGCACACTTAGTAGTAAAAGGCTACAATCAATAGCAAGGGGTAGCTTATCATGATACATATAGTTCTGTAGTACGAGCTATAACTATTTGCACTATACCCGGTCTTGATATTCATATGGGTTGATCTTTCCATCAAATTGACATCTCAAATGCCTCTTTATATTGCCACTTAGACGGGCAAGTATATATGTCTCAACCCCTTAGATTTGTTGATAATGATAAACCCACTCATATTTGTCGTCTTCATAAATCCTTATATAGTCATAAACAGACACTTAGAGCCTAGTTCACTCGGTTGACTACCTATTTACTAAAGCTTGGTTTCACATCATTCAAGGCTGATAGTTTTTTTTTTATTTGAATAATGGGAACTAACAAAATTTTTATTTTTGGTATATGTTAATGACATTATTATTAGAGGTTCTTGTCCTACAGTGATTGATGACATAATTTCCATATTGTAATTTGAATTTCCAATTCAGAATTTAGACCCTCTGAGAACAAGAATGGTATTTGTTAAACTTTGAAGAATTAAAATTGAAAATGAAGGAAGAACAAAGTCTTTTCTTATTCCTTCAATATGGAAAAAATTACATAGGATATATACTAGTTGCTAAGCTTATAAAGGAAGCAATCTAATCTAACTGTAAAGATTACAAGGGAAGCTATCTAGTTTAAGTTACAACTATTAAAGGAGTTTATTGCAACTGAATGGTAGTTACAGATGGATGAGCTTCACAGTAGCTCTGTCTTCACTTGCAACAGTTTTGTGTGATCTTCACTTGCTTCCAGTAGCTTCTACAATAATGCAACATCTATATCTTCATTTGTTGCAGTAGCAGTTGATTGTTGCAATATGAGTTGATTATTGCAGTATCAGTTGAAGTTGAAGTTGTAGCTCAAGAGTGAAGTGCAGGCTTCATCTTGTAGTAGCAGCTTGCAGTCAGTGCAGGCTTTAACTTAGTAGAAGCTTACAGTCAGCTTCTTCATTGTATATTCCAACAACCCCCCTTCAAGATGGAGCTTGCAGAAACAAGCCCATCTTGGACAAGAGTTTGAAATGTTCTTTGACATCATGTGACTTTGTAAACAAGTCTGCCAATTGAAGATAGGAGGAAACATACACAGGATCAATCAAACCCTCATTGTATTTATTTCTAACTATATGATAGTCAATATCCAAGTGCTTGGTACGTTCATGAAATGCTGGATTTTGGGTGATATGTATAGCAGACTTGTTATCACAATAAATGGAATAGATAAAGAAATTGGAATGTGGAAATCCTGTAACAGGTAAGTAAGATATTGAAGCTCACACATAATAGTTCCTATGCTTCTGTACTCTGCCTCTACTAAAGATCTGGAAACTGTAACCTATTTCTTAGTCTTCCATGAAATGAGAGATTTCCCCAAGAAAATACAAAAACCAGTCAAGGATCTTCTAATATCTGTGCAGACTGCCTAATCAGCATCACAATATGATACTAATTGAAAATGTGATGTAGAAGGAAATAAAAATTCATGACCCAAAGAACCTTTAAGGTATTTAACAACATGAAATGCTGCATCAAGATGATGCTGTTGTGGTGAAG
>CAOJBK012260889.1:0-14490 GCA_948294925.1 Codiaeum variegatum
TGAACTGCTGAAAATCTTGGTGAAAATTTTTCAATTTTTACTTGCTTGATTAGTTTAATATGTTAATTTTCTTATTAAATTGTTTATTTTTGAATCTAGGACTTCAAAGTAAAGATTTTTTCTAATTTTATAGTATTATTAAAATTGAAAATTTTTGTTAAAAGTTTGAGTATGTGGATTGATTGTTGCAAAATTAAGATTTTTGGTGAAAAATTTTAAGTAAAACTTAAGTTTTAATAAAATCTTTTTTTATGTAACTTGCATGGATTATGAATGAATAAAAAGTTTACACTAAAAAAAATAAGGAGTTTTGAAAATAATTTCATGCTCCACTAGTTCCTGTTTTGCACAAAGTGAAACTTAAATTAAAAAAGAACTATGAATATTGCTAGTAGTCGGCAGATATAAAGTGATGAACTGAGTAACTGGGAGTCAGCACCATAAAGTGTTACCTTCGCATCAAAAGGTTTATGGCGAAATTGGTTAAGTCGAGCTCCTTGATAAAAAAAAAAAGATAGAGAGAGAGAAAGTGTATGTGCTTAAAGTAATAATTTGCAAAATATGTGTGTTATTTTCAAAAGGATTGAGTTAATTCCTAAGGATAAACATCATTACTAACCTAAATTTTATCTTTGTTACATGAAAATAAGTTTTGCCCGTATGTTTAGCTTAAATTTTAATGTTTAATGATGCTATAAAACTAATAAAATTATTGAGATTTAGTGCTAAGTTCAAATTTTGGTTGATTTGAGATGAAAATTTCGATATTAAATTAAATAAGTAATTTGATTGAGACAGATTTGAACTCGATTCTTTAGAAGTTTAATTTAAGAAAGTTAGATTTTTCGAGTTCATTGTTCTATTTTGGCTTGAGGACAAGAAAATGCTTAAGTGTGGGGGAGATGTTTTGTATGAAATTTTACTTATTTTTCCTTCACATTTAATTATATTTTTGCCCATAAATTGCATTTAATGAGTTTGTTAATTGTGTTTTAGAGGAATTCAGGAAATATGGAGTTATATGATCAATAAACGAAGTTCCTGAATGAGTTGAAAAGTTGATAAAGAAAATTTGTGAAGAAAGATGATGCACCGGCCAAGGCATGACCGTGCATATCAAGGAGAGAGGTCGTGCTGATCTCTGGACTAAAATAAACTTAGAATTTAAAATATTTTCCAACCGCACGGGCCGTGCAAATTGAAGACCAAGCCGTGCGATTCTCTAGACTAAAGGAGCATTACTTGTGATAAAGTGCATAGGGCAGAAGAGTAACACACGCAGGCCATGCGGGATTTTAAAGAGGTTGTGCATTTGTATTTTTATGTGAAAAGTCAAGTTTTTCAAGTTGTATTCTAAAATCTAATCCAACTAGAATTCATATTGAAGTTTCACATAAAGACAACTTATTTCTCTATTTAAACAAGTTTATTGAAGGGTTAGAGACACACAACATCCACTACTCATTCAACATCAAGGATTCAACATCGTTCATCCTTTAAATTCATCAATTTCTTCAAGTTTATTTAGTTCTTAGTTCAGAATTCTTTGTTTTCATTATTTTTATTCAGATTTTCATCAATTTAGTTTGTGTTAAGGATTGAAATTGAATATCTACATGAAGATTGGGTTTTTCTACTTTTAATTGAGGTTTATTCTTGACTTAATTGCTTTAATTTTGGATTTTCTTTGCGTTAAGGGCATTAAGAATGTTTTCTCTTAGAATTATTGTGATTTTTTTATGCTCTAAATTATTCATGAACTAAATTCATTTTTTTCTAGAGATTGAAGTATGAAATAGTCTTGATATGATTAATTGTTGTGAGTTGTATTATTAGGTTTAACTTTTGCTTGATTGAATTGATTTAACGATTACAAATTAATTATTTGTTCACCAATTAGTTTAATTGGGGTTTAGATGATGGAGCGAGAGTGGAAGTCTAAATATGGAACTATTCAATTGAGATTCTAAAACAAATTGGGTTCATAAGTTTTAGTCTTAAATTCTTTGATTGATGCATGTTTTCTCTAGATTACATCTATGGATGTGTTAGCTAGACTAGGGTAAGCTCTAGTTAAATGATTGCATGAAATGTTGGATTGTTAAACCTAAATAATAGAATTTATAGTTTGAAAGCATAAAGGATAGACTATGGATTATTAATTTCTCTAGACATGTTCATAACATTGCATATTCATATTCATTGCTTGCTTGTTTTAATTTTATTGTTTTAATTTACTTTTTCAATCACAAATCAAAATCTTCTTTTACTTTTACTTGTTCTTAAAGAAATAAATCGATTAACCTTAGCCACGATAAGTCTTGGTCCTTGTGAATACAATCTTGGATTCTCATTCTATATTGCAATAGCCCGTATATTAACCTTAGCCACGATAAGTCTTGGTCATTGGAAATACAATCTTGGATTCTCATTCTATATTGCAATAGCTCGTATATTTGCGGTCGCTATTTTGTAGTACATTTTGAGGTGACACAGGCCTACATGCCAGGTCTATGGCTCATGAGCCTGGTTCGAGGCCCAATTTAGTCTTATTAGATTCAATTTTTTAGGCTTTCCAGGTTTGTTTTAGGTTAGATTTGGGCCTGGTTTGAGTTTATAGAATCGCAATAATGGTCCAGATTTAATGGTGCAAAAATAAAGGTTCACAACCCTATTTTATCATCAATAATTGAAAGATCAAATATTTTATCTATGTTTGATTGCAAATAGATTACAAAGTAATAATATTATAAATATTTAGATATAGCAATTCTTAGATCATACATCTAATGATATAATAAAAATACATTAATTTTTTTTACTAATTTATTTTTATTTTTATTTTTTTTGAAAAACTTCTAATGTTACGACTGGGTTGACTGCACAATCTACAATTGTAGCTAGAGCTCGCAGATACCTTCCAGTCCATTCATTCTTAATTATTGAAGCTTTTGATCGACCCTTTTAAGACAACCATGTTTCATCGGGAATTACTTTCTTCCCCTCATATTTTGGCCAGTACCTTGGGATTCCCAATGGAATGAAGTTTTCCTCCCATACTTTAATGAAATTTTCACCATGTAAAAATACTTGATGAACTGCTCATGATTCAGCCCAAGTTTTGCGCAATAAGCAAGCACATGAGAACATGATATCTTATATTATTTGAATTTACCACAAGTGCACTTGAGTGCGGTGAGATCAACAACCTAAACATTTTCCCCCTTTGTCAAGCCTCTAAAATTGTGCCTTCCTATAGCGACTTGACAACTTCTCGTGGCCCTATTGAAAATATGTACTTCATGAAGGATGCACCTTCACTAGATCTCAAGCTTGTCACTACAGAACTTTGTATACATATGTCTAGCTCACATCCCCTTCTCATAATTTTGTCGTCAACGTTGTGACAAGCTTATTAAAAAATTTATTCACCATTGAAGCAATGGACAAGCCACGAACATCCAATAAATAATTGTTCACTGATTCTACAACATTAGCGCCATCACACTATATCGGCATCCTCCATCATGAGCTAGCGCCCAATTTTGCAATGGTATTTTAATCATGTATTTAGAAGACGCTTTATCCAAATCTATGACTTTCTTTCGCAGTTTTGTAAACTTCCTTTTCTGAGTCTGGTGTGCTACAACACAGACAAGCCAAAACTTGTATAGTCAACATAAATTCATATGTTTACTAACCACACATATAACAATATCAGTCTTTGGCTTATACCTGCATCATTGATTATTTTCTTCAGTTTAGGATTTTAAAGTGCGTGTTGTAGTTGTTGACGATGTGCCAAATACAAAATTGGTGACGATTTTTCTTCCAAGCCACTGATTCCATTATGTTTATAATGCCTTGATGCCGGTCTGAAATCACGCATATGTCTCGACTCGTGGTTACATAGGCACGTATGCGTGACATGAACCAATCCCAAATATCATTGGTCTCTTTCTGAACAACGACAAATGCAACATGCATGACGTGGTTATCTTCGTCAAACATCGATGCACACAAAAGTATTGGACAAATTATTTTAAAAAAAAAATAAACCTATAAATTCTACTAAAATAACTTTAAAAATTTTCTTAATATAATTACACAAAATTTCATACCAATATTTAAAGTCAATTTTCTTAAAAAATTTCATAAAAAAAACTATATATATATATATATATATATATATATATATATATATATTGAAATTACCTAAATATTATACTAAAAGAAATAGGATATATTTCCAATATTTTTTATTATTAATGAAAAAACTGCCATTTTATACAAAAATAAAAAAAAAATTCAAAAAAAGTATCATAAAATTATTTTATATCACCTTTTAAAAAATAATAAAATTATATTTTTACCTAAATTATTATGCTAATAAAATTTCACAAGAATTACTAAAAAAATTATTACATGTTATTACACAATAACTACTGCAAAAATTACATAAATAATCACAAAAAAAATTATACCAAGAGAAATAATAAATTTTCCCAGCATTTTTTACAAAAAATTAGAACTAAAATTTACCTTAATGTTGAGTTTCAAAGACTTCTCTAAAGTTTGTAAAATTTTGTTAATACCTGCAAAAAAATAACACATAATATAATAGACTAATTATAAAAATAAATATAACATAATATTAACAATTGTAACTAAAAAAATCATATTTTACACACCTTTTTCTTCATATTAAAGTAATTTTATTGTTTGGCACCCTTGATAAACTATCCAAAAAAAATTTTGTAATTTTTTTCAGAATTTTTTTTTTTAATTTGAGAGAGATTTTGACAATAAGGAAATAGAGAGAGATATGGGATGGGTGGGAGAGTTTTTCCTGCATGTCATTTTCAGTTGTGGGTAGGGAGGTTTTAATTTGAAAAAGAAATAGATGAGAATTGACCTTGATAGGGAGGGGAGAATATAAATTTATTTTTGGCTTTTAGTTGGTTGGCTGGTTGGGGAGAATAAATTTTCCTGATAATCTGAGCTTTATTTAATCAGTTTCACAAAAGTAAATCGGATTTTTGACACCTGAATTATTGAGCCATCAGTGTTTATTTGACAACTCAGTAACCCAATTGTTAGAAGCCCATTTTACTTTTGTGCAAATGATTAACTAAATCACAGTTTTTGTCTGGCTTAAAGTCTAAATTCATCCACGTAATTATATATATATTTTTAATAATTATTACATGCTTGTAAAAAGCCTTATTTATCATTGTGAGAAAGGGATTTCAACCTAGAACAATTGTTACACTTTCTACTTGAGCTAAGTTTTGGTATGCACATCAATTATTTTTGAATGAATATAAGAATGCAATTTGTGCATTTTAACAGTAAATGCATATGCAACGTGAAAGATAGACTATAGTTTCATTATTTCCCTCTACTATAAAAAACACAACCTATGTCTGCTTTGTATGCTTCAATTTTGAAATCAGAATCAGAAATCAGAATGGGACAAAACCAAAAGAAAAATTGAAGCTCATTTCCCCTTGTCTAGGCTACAATTTTTATCCTTAAGATTCATACAACAAATAATTCAATTTTTATTTATGTACTACTATATTAGATAACAATTGATCTAATTTAATTTTTATGTAGCATTTAAGACTAATTCAATAAGAATTACTTTATTATCCAGTAATAATTCAATTTATTAATTCCTAATCTTTTTTAATTTATATAAATTAGATGTTAGAAAAGAAAAAACAAACGGTATCAAAATTTGAAACAGGAACTGAAACTAGACTTTGCCTAAAATTGAAATTGGCAATATTAATTGGATATGATTGGCTTAATTCATTGGGATATTCTTTTTTTGCCAAATAATTCATAGGGATATTCATTTTTGCAGATATTGCATCTGACGTGCATGGTATCTAACATCAGATCCCATGCACATTCAAACCATAGGTATATTTTAGCGTAGCTGGTTTTTATTAGTCTAACGTGCGCCCAACACACAGTGGACAGAAATACCTTTGAGGCCCTTTCCCATGCAGGTACGTTTACCAAGATAAAAATATTGCTTTTGCGAAAAAATCTTTAAAAAATTAGGTAATTAGATGCGCATGAAAGGTGGGGTCACCCCTAGGCAGTGAAAAGGTGACGCCGATGTGGACGGAAATTGCGAGCGAGTATACCGAAACGGAAGCGAGCTCCTTTATTTCTCTTTAACGGGATTGACCCTTGATTAACGGCGTTAACTTGGCGACCGCATACTGAAACCCCCTAATCGCGCTGCGAGTTGTGTTGTGTTCACTCTCTCTATCTAAACGCAGATAACAGTATTAATTTGGGTCCAGATTGGATCAACGGCTAGTTGCGAGGGGATAGGATGTACACGTCAGCTCTTGAACATATCTATTCTTTTGCAGTGCGGAGTACTACATAATACTACTACTAGCACTTTTTAATAGGAATAAAATATATAAAGTGAAATATTTTAAAATTAATATAATTTATAGTAAAATTTTTTATTAATTTATAAAATTTATATAAAAAAAATTATTTTAAATTTTTAATTATATTATTTATCATTTATAACTTATAATAAATTTAGCATTTTTTTAAAAAAAAATTAAAAATAAATAAAAATTTCATAATAATGACAAATACTATAAAATTAATTAAAAATTAAATAAAATTATAAATGATAATAATTCTTATTGATCTAACAAATAAAAATTATATGTTATTTATTCATATATTTATCTACTTAATTTTTAAAATCTCACTAAATATTATAATTTATAAGATAATATGAAATATATAATTCGAAATTAGAACAATAAAAAAAAGCAAGCTATATTAAATAATTTTTTAAAAAAATATGATTCTACTAATTAATATTATTAAGAAATTTTTTAAAATTTTATATTAAATATTAGATAATAAAAATATTAATTTATAAATATGAAATGAAGTTGATTTCATGAAATTATATTAAATTTTAAAAATTATTAATTTATAAAATATTATTTTAAAGAGATTTTACTGTAATTTCAAAATATTTATTTACTTAAAAAATTATTTCAATTAAAAATATTTATTATTTTAATATTTGTTTTTTATTTTGTGTTTTTTTAATCTGAGAAGTTTCACATTGATCAAAATTTTTTATAAAAAAAAAAAAAAAATTAGTAATATATTCTCTATATGTTTCAAAATAATCGTCATGCAAGAGTTGGATTTATAAAATTAAATAATTATTTAATAAAAATAATATTAAATTAAATTTTTTAAAACATTCTTTATTTTTTTGTGATAATAAAAAAGTTAAAATATTATGTATTCCATAAAGTATTGTAAAAATAATGAATTTTTTTTATGTTAGTAAAAGTAATGAATTAATTAATGCATTGTCTAAAATCAATTATTTAGTTTTTAATAATTAAAATATTTATTTTAAAAAATTTTTCTATTAAATTTTTTATAATTTCTCTTTAAAAATATTAAAAAAAATTGAAAATAATAAAATTAATTCTAATACTTATAATACCCTTATACCCCACCCCATCTAATTACACAAAAAAACTCTTTCAATACGCGGAAATATCGCTACATCTTCTCTCCCCATCTCTCTCTCTCTCATTAATCACACCCCTCATTTATCAGTATCTACATTTTGTTCAAACTTAAATTTACTAAGAAAATCTTTGTTAAATCTTAATACGTTATGTGTTTTCACGTAATTTGAATGGAATTCATATGGTTTTGTTGTGTTTACCTGTGAGATAGAAAGACCATTAGAGGTGGCCGGACGTCTGTCCGTCGATAACCCTTCGACGGTCAAGTCAGTATCTAGAAAAGAGTTTAGCAATTGCTCTCAGAAATAAAACTGTGGCTTTTTAGTGTGTGTGTTTGCACTTACTTGAATGAGGCGTTTTGAAAGTTATTTGTAGGGCTGAGTCCCTGTAGCTGAGACATATGTGCACTTAGAGTAGGCTATTAAGTATCCTTGATGGGACTGTGACATGACTAGAAGGTTGATGACTGATGTTGTCAGTTGTCTCTGTCATATGTTCGAACCCCAAAGGCTAATAGGCCAAACTTCTTGAAGGTTCGGAGCTCAGGCAGTGACTAGTGCAATTGTAAGGCTCGGTCTAACCATGAACCCTTAGTTGCTGTCGAACCATATTGAGATGAGGTCCAGGACCCTAGGTCAATGTCGAATCGTATTGAGGTAGGGCCGTATCAGTAGTCCCCTTTTAGTGTTAGCACTTGAAGGCTCGCATCTTAAAGAGTGCTTGAGAGATGTTTACTGAGCTTAGCTTGAGGAATGTCTATTGAGCTTGGCTTGCGGTATGTCCACCGAGCTTGGCACAAAATGCCCCTTGTTTTAGCGGGTGATTTTAAATTTTGAATTTTGAATTTCAAACTGATGGGTGTCAGGAGGTTCATGTCATTTCTTATCAGACCAAACATGACTCTTCACTACTCCAGACGCGACCTTCCGCCTGATTAGGATAAGACCGTTACATTCCCTTATGTAATGGCGCATTTATGGCTACCAATTTGTTCCTACCATGTGGCAGGACGTTCGGCGCATTCATGATGAACAGTTAAGACTTGAACAGTTACTGGCTGCCAGGTGTCACCTTTGAGTCATTTCATCTTGGACTTTAATGCCTCATGGACGTCTATAAAAACTCGTCTTCTTCCTCATTCTTCACTTTCTAAAACTCCTACTTTTTTCTCTGTTCTTTGATTTGTTCTCTATTTTCTTTACTTTCTTCACTTTTTCTCATCTCCTTTCTTCTCTGTTCTTTGTTTGTCTCTATGGCTTCTCCACAGAAACAAAAGAAACACTTTTTAGAGGTTGAGAAGGCTCAAAAGCAGAGCAAGTCCCAAGACACTGTCTCTTACATGAATAACACAATGAGGCCATATATGAAAGATATCACTCCTATGATTTTCAACTTTGGAGCATTCGTCGAGAACGTGAACTGTATGTCTGAGTACAAACATATTACTCACCCTTTTCTGGAGGCTAGGATCTTCTCAACCAACACGGTGGGTGAGTTTCCCAAGGGAGAGCGGGATTATGTGTGGTACTGTGATCATATGATTAGAGGCTTGCTCTTTCCTCCCTCTACCTTCTTTTATAGATGCTTTGGGTATTTTCAAGTCAACCCCATGATGTTGATGCCCAGCTCCATCAAAGACCTGCACTGCTTCGAAGTGGTTTGCTATGTACTTGGTATCTCCAACCTTAGTGCAAAAATGTTCCATGCCTTCTTCAATCTCTCTATATTTTACGAGCCCTATATTTGGTGCTTCTAGAAGAAATCTTTGCGAACCTTATTTAGGACAAAGGAAAACAAGTTGTATGACTAAAAAAATCAAATTTTCACTGTGAAGGTGTTGAAGCCCCTTAAGAAGGGTCGGGTGGGCTTCAGGTTCACTGGTGAATATAGAGGGATGCCTAGGGTTAGGAAGCTTGAAAAGAATCTGACCTTCTTTGATGCCCTAGGAATTCAAGTCCTTGCCTCTTGCTGTAGCTCCTTTGACTGAGGCCTTATAATGAGTTCCTCATTCTTTTGTCACGCTGACGGGTCTTACTCCTTACCCCACAACATGAAAAGGTCTTTGGTAAGTCTTCTCCACTTTGTGTCTTTTGATTTCTATTTCCTCTATTCTTTTACTAATCCCTGACTTATTTGCAGAGCTTCTAGTAGATAATAAGGCTAAGGCCATGTTAAAGGAGGTCACAAAGTCCATGGTTGAGGCTTTTCTAGTGACGAACCTCCCAATCTGCCCCGTCAACAATAAGGCCTTCTTGCCCATCTGTTTCTTCAGGACTAGGCTATTGAGCATGCGAAACCTTGAGGAAAATCAAGTTGTTGTCGCCTCAAGGAGCTGGAATGTGGAGGAGTTCATGTACCAGTGCCTGTAGAACTTCAGGACCGTGAATGAGGACTTGGATTCCTCCTTCGAGCATGGTCCGGCAGCCCTGGCACTTGCTGCTAGTGAAGATGAGGGTGAAGAAGTGGCTGGGCTTGCTGGGAGCGATACCGAAGAGATAGCCATGGATGAACTTCTTGAGGAGGAGTCTCCTAATGTGCCATTGGTTCGAAAGAGAGGGTTAAGCAGCATTGTTGAGCTTGCTAGAGTGACTGATGGAAGGGAACTTAAGAGGATTATCAAGGGACCTACGGAAGTCGAGGATGTCAGAGATCCGATGGAGGAGGGTCCCTTCTGGCTGGGAAGGTCGAGGAGTCACTATCTGAACGTCCAAAGTGACGTGGTGGATGGGCTCACAAGGGATCATGCATCATTGGTCCAAGTGCATGGCAATGCCATGAGTTTTCAGGATAGGATAGCCCTTAATCAGGATCTTTCCACAAGCTGACTAGCCATTACTACCAACACATCCATGTGGTGAAGGACGGGTCTCTACTATTGCAACGGTATAAGAATTTCTCCAAGCTGCAGACTTCTAAGGCTGTAAAGAATTTGGCACAGTGGAGCATCCTCACACTTGAGGACAAATCAAAGGTAGTCAAGGCTGCAAGGGTTTTGGTTGAGGTTCTGACTCAGGCTCCTCCATCCCAGCCTCCTTTTGAGAAGCTCCCTCAAGGTATGAAAGAGGCTTCCATTTCTTCCTCCTTTATTCTTCATTATCTTTACTTACTTTGTTATGGTTTCATTTGCAGGGGACATTCCAGCTAGTCCGGTTGGTAGGGCTGAGACAAGTGTCAATTCTACTTCGGTTCTTCCTAGGGCTGAGCCTGCCTTCTTGAGGGAAATGATGGATGCCTAGGGACTTGAAGGGCCTCTGGAGTCTCTTCTTAGGCTTTCTTGCCCTGCTTAGACTGTTGAGAGGGCGGCCGAGGTTCATAAGGTGACCGAGGCTCACGAGGCAGATCAGTCTATGGCCCTCATGATTGTTGAAGCTGAGGCTGACCTTGGGGGCCTTGATGAGGGGTTCGACAATCTTCTTACTTTACTAGTTGAAGATGAAGGGGTTATCAAAGTTGGGAGGCCAGTTGAGGTTCCTGCCAAGGATGGAAGGGTGTATATAGACATATGTGGTGAGACTCTCTCCATCCATTCCACCTATACAGGGAACCTGTTTGCCGAATTGCCTATAGGTCCACCTACTCAGTCCGCTGGGGATGGTTCTTCAGGTCCTTCGAGCCTGGTCATCTCTATAGACTAGGCTCCACATACCTTGAAGGTTTCATTTTTTTTTATCTTCATCTCTTTTTTTTATAAACCTTTTCTCACCCTCTTCTTACCTGTAGGAGGTTTTTGTTCATCTGAAGGGCCTACTCAAATGACTTGGAAGCTAGCCGGGCCTCCAATGCAGTGTTAGAGAAGCGAGTGGCAATGCTTCAGAAAGCTCTTAAAGAAAAGGATGAGGCATTTTCTACTAAGAAGAAGGCCTTAGAGCCTCGTACTAATGAGCTAAAGTCTCTCTAGGAGAAGTACCAAGACATGGAGTCTGCTAATGAATTCTTGAAGCAGAAAACTATAGGCTTAGAGGTAGACAATTCTGAGCTTAAGGAGCACTTGCAAAAGGTAGCTAGTGAGGCTCGGAACTTAAGAGAGGCTTCTGACCTCTATGTGAAGAAGATGGAGGCCTTGGTGGATAAGCTACCATAGCTTCTAAGAGGGGAGGTTCATAAATTCGTCAAATCTCGCTTCTTTTAGGGATGGCATAATGTTGAAGTGGTCCAAAAGGGGATAGAATGGTACAACAGGGCCTTAGCTTCAGTCTTTGTGAAGTTTCTAGAGGTGAAGGCTCACTTTAATCCTTTTGCTTCAGAGGGAGTTATACCAGACATCTAGCTTCGAAAATATCTTGGTGGCATGGATGCTCATGATCTCTCCTTTCTGGATCGAGTACATTCCTCCTTCGACAAATCGAAGAACCCTCTCAAGTTATCCGCTTCCAATCATTCAAGCTCAGATTTTGAGGACCAAATGCCTATCACTGCTTTGATCTGGGCTTCAAATCAAGGGGCTAGCTCTTCATGGATTCTTCCTTCCTGAGGTTGTGCTTCCTTAGTTGTATTATTATTAGTACATGTAATTGTAACTTGAACTTTTTTGTAGCTTGTAATTTTGTAATTTATAATTGTTGTAACTTGTACTGTCATTCTTTGATTTTAATGAAATTCATTTTCTCATTTTTCTTCTATCTCTATTATATAATCTTATTCTTGTTTGTCTTTAATTGGGACATACCTTAGGCTTCACTTAGTGTTGTAGCTTTATTTTTTTTAGGTTACAGAATCTTTCCTAGAAGGTCTCTTACCTTTTAAATTGAGTTTAGCATCCTGTTTCGTCTAAGTTTTAGTGCTTTCTTTGTCATGTTGTTTGCCAGTCAGGTTGGCTTGGTGTCCTCCTTGGAGGGTCTTTTGAATATTTTAAGTATGTGGTGAGACTCTCCCCATCCATTCAACCTATAGAGGAAACCTGTTTGCTGAATTGCCTAAAGGTCCACCTACTCAGTCCGCTAGGGATAGTTCTTTAGGTTCTTCGAGCCTGGTCATCTCTAGATACTAGGTTCCACATGCCTTGAAGGTTTCATTTTTTTTAATCTTCATCTCTTATTTTTTATAAACCTTTTCTCACCCTCTTCTTACCTGTAGGAGGTTTTTGTTCATCTGGAGGGCCTAGTCAATGACTTGGAAGCTAGCCGGGCCTCCAATGCAGTGTTAGAGAAGCTAGTGGCAATGCTTTAGAAAGCTCTTGAAGAAAAGTATGAGGCTTTGTCTACTAAGAAAAAGGCCTTAGAGGCTCGAACTATTAAGCTGAAGTCTCTCTAGGAGAAGTACCAAGATATGGAGTCTGCTAATGAATTCCTGAAGTAGAAAACTATAGGCTTGGAGGTAGACAATTCTGAGCTTAAGGAGCACTTGCAGAAGGTAGCTAGTGAGGCTCAAAACTCAAGAGAGGCTCTGACCTCTATGTGAAGAATATGGAGGCCTTGGTGGATAAGCTACCACAGCTTCTAAGAGGGGAGGTTTAGAAGTTCATTGAATCTCGCTTCTTTTAGGGATGGCATAGTGTCGAAGTGGTCCAAAAGGGGATAGAATGGTATAGTAAGGCCTTAGCTTTAGTCTTTGTGAAGTTTTTAGAGGTGAAGTCTCACTTTAATCCCTTAGCTTCACAGGGAGTTATACCTGACATCCAGCTTCGAAAATATCTTGGTGGCATGGATGCTCCCGTCTCTCCTTTCTGGATCGAGTACATTCCTCTTTCGACAAATCGAAGAACCCTCTCAAGTTATCCGCTTCCAATCATTCAAGCTCAAATTTTGAAGACCAAATTCCTATCAGTGGTTTGATCCGGGCTTCAAATCAAGGGGCTATCTCTTCATGGATTCTTCCTTCCTGAGGTTGTGCTTCCTCAGTTGTATTATTAGTTGTAAATGTAATTGTAACTTGAAATTTTTTGTTGCTTGTAATTTTGTAATTTATAATTGTTGTAACTTGTACTGTTATTCTTTGATTTTAATGAAATTCATTTTCTCATTTTTCTTCTATCTCTATTATATAATATTATTCTTGTTTGTCTTCAATTAGGACATACCTTAGACTTCACTTAGTGTTGTAGCTTTATTTTGTTTAGGTTATAGGATTTTTCCTAGAAGGTCTCTTGCCTTTTAAATTGAGTTTAGCATCCTGCCTCGTCTAAGTTTTAGTGCTTTCTTTGTCATGTTGTTTGCCAGTTAGGTTGGCTTGGTGCCCTCCTTGGAGGGTCTTTTGCCAGTCGAGGCTGGGCTTGGGTGCCCCCCTTAGAGGGTCGTTTGCCAGTCAAGGCTGGACTTAGTGCCCCCCTTGGAAGGTCTTTTGCCAGTCTAGGCTAGGCTTGGTGCTCCCCTTAGGAGGATCTTTTGCCAGTCAAGATGGACTTGGTGCCCCCCTTGAAGGGTCTTTTTCCAGTCAAGCTGGACTTGGTGCCCTCATTGAAGGGTCTTTTGCCAGTAAAAGTGGACTTAGTGCCCCCCTTGGAGGGTTTTTTACTAGTCAAACTGGACTTGGTCATCTTTGGCTTCTTGAAGCCTTGGTGTCAGCCTTGACTTCTTTGGATTTGGTGTTGCCCTTAGTTTTTTGGAGTATAGTGCCTCCCTTAGCTCCTTAAGGTTCCATGTCATCCTTGGCTTCTCATTGCCTTTGGCTTCTTGAGGTTCAATGTCATCCTTGGCTCCTTGAAGTCTTGGTGTCCTTCTCTTCTTTTTGAAGTCTTGGTGTCGTCCTCGCGCCATGCCCCTTTTGAAGGGTCTTTTTCCAGTCAAGATGGGCTTGGTGCCCTCCTGGAGGGTCTTTCGCCAGTCAAGATATGCTTGATGCCTCATCTCTAGAGGTCTTAGTGCCCCCTTGGAGGGTTTTTCGCCAGTCAAGCTGGGCTTGGTGCCACATCTCTAGAAGTCTTAGTGCCCCCTGTTGGGGTTTCTGCATGCAATTGACACAACAATTAAACCAAAATAGCATGTAGAGACACAAAAAAATTTAAAAT
>CAOJBK012261165.1:0-10870 GCA_948294925.1 Codiaeum variegatum
CTAGCAGTAATGATACTGTCATGGTTTTTTTGAAAAAAAGAATGATGAACTGGGGTAACACTTTCTCAGAGTGTAAATATTTTCACATGAGGTGTATTGCACATATATTGAATTTAGTTGTGCAGGAGGATTTGAAAGATATTAGTATTTCTATTGAAAAAGTGAGGGGTTTAGTTAGGTATGTGAGGAACTTTCCTTAAAGGTTGAGGAAGTTTAAGGAAATTAATAAGTAATTGGGAAACCCTAATGATAAGTCACTAAGTTTAGATGTCCCAACTAGGTGGAACTCAACCTACCTAATACTTACTACTGCCTGTTTGTATCAATCTTCTTTTGAGAGGTATAAGGATGATGATGCATCCTTAGTTTCTAATTTTAGTAGAAGCTCAAATATTGCTGACCCATTAGATTGGGCTTGTTGTAGGAAAATGTCAGGGCGCCTTGAGTCTTTTTATTACTTGACTCTTAAGGTTTCAGGGTCTTTATTTATCACTACTAATACATTCTTCCCTGAAATATCTAACCTACATTGTAAGCTTAAAAGCATGGCATCTAATCTTGATACTGATATCAAAACTTTGGGACAAAATATTCTTTCCAAGTTTAAAAAGTACTAGATGGGTCATGAAAAAATGAATAAAATGATATTCATTGCAACTACTTTAGATCCCAGTCTGAAACTAAGATACATTTCTTATGCTTTTAAAGAAATGTATAGGGAGTCTAGTGGGTCTATGCTTTTTATTGATGTTGAGTTAGCATTGCATGATTTATTTACTGAGTACAATGTTAACTATAGGATCCAAATAGAATCTTCTTCTCAATCTTCTCAAACATCCCAAATAAATTCTTTTGACTCTTTCTCTCTCTCACTGGAAAGTCCCTTTTGAAGGCCAAATTTAAGACACATAAGTTAGAAATGAGTGGAGGAAAAAATGAGCTTCAAACTTACCTTGATGAGGCTATATTAGATTTGGATGATGATACTGAGTTTGATATTTTGAAATGGTGGAAGCTCAATAGTGATAAGTTCCTTATGTTGTCTAAACTTGCTAGAGATGTTCTAGCCATTCCTATTAGCACAGTTGCTTCTGAAAAGTGCTTTTAGCATTGGAGGCAAGGTCCTTGATCCATTTAGAAGCTCACTCACACATAAGTTGGTGGAGGCCTTGATTTGCTATCAAGACTGGCTTAGGACTTCTAAGTCAGTCTTAATTAAGGAGTCCCTTGATGAGCTTGATCAAATGGACTCTGGTCCATTCTATTAACTTTTACTTTAATATTTTTATTCCATATTTAAATGAAAACATACTAATATGTGCTTCATTTATTTCAGAGTTACCAACTGTTGGCCTTGGTCGCTCTATGACTGCTTGAAATGACCCTCTAATGGTTAACTCTTCGTACTATTTAATGGAATCTAATTCAACTGATTTATATTATATGTTACTTGAGTTACGCTCTTTGTTGCTAATCCTACAACATTTTTTTTGGATAAAGCTTACTTATATTTATAGATTCTGCCTATTACTAATCTTGATGACAGTAAATTTCTTAACTTTTCTTACACTATTGTTGCAACATGTTTTTACTTTTGCTTCATTACTGCCTCCTAATGTTGCTGGAATTGAAGGATAAGCTCACTTTTTGGCTATATTGACTTGATTGTTGCATCTTTTTGGTTATATTGACTTAATACTGCAACTTTGATAAGTTATTATGTGATGTATTTGCTTGATCAATGATGTGCCTTAACTTGCTTTGAAATACTAAGTGTACAATTCAATAATTGATGAGATTTGTTTAACCTGAGTTAGTAAGTTTGTTTGTGTATGGGCAATGATGAGGCCTTCACCATTTTTTTTATCTTAAATGAATGTTGACTGAGCTTTCTTAGCAAGGTAGATTTGTTTAATGGTTTGCAGTTTTACAAATCTGCAGCCATGTAGCTCAGTTCATTCATTTTATGAACTGAAATAAAGCCTGAGCCATTTTTATGTGTTTATGGGCAGTGATGATTCATCCACCATTTTTTTATGTTCTAATGAATATTAAATGAGCTGCCTTGACAGGGTAGATCTGTTTAATGGTTAGCAGTTTTATAGATTTACAGCCAGATAACTCAATTCATTCTTTCTATGAACTGAAAATAATGTTTGAGCCCAATTTTTCAATATTTTTTCTTTATTTTTCAATTATGTTTCTTTCATACCAACTTAATATTTTTTTTCTTTGTAGGCACTTCTTAATAATGTTTTTTTTTATTTTGGTACAGAACAGAAACAGTTTCAAAATAGGCTTTACAATTATGAATATCAAATTCTTTTGTTTTTGATATAGATATTTTTTGTATAGTGTCATTTTTCGTAATTGAGCTATATTTAATTATAATTTATGTTTATTTCATTTAGTATTATAAATGCTATTATTAAACTTTAATAGTATGCATATATTATATAGTTTTGTATTTAAAATGCCAGTTTTTTAGAAATATATTGAAAAATTAATTCTCATTTTTTTTAATCAAATTTTTTTTAAAAAAAATTGATTATTTGGATAACCGAACCAACCGAATTAAAATCGGATTTTCGGTTTTGGTTTTTCTATAAAAATAGTTTGGTTTGGTTTGGTTGGTTAACTAAATGTATTTCAAAAATTCGAATTCAGGAGGTTCGGTTTCTGAAACGCTCAAACCGAACCGATGCCCACCCCTAGCACCATTTGTGTGCCATCCTCACAGTCACTACTACTACCTGCACCACATATACTATCATATTTAGAACCAAAGTGGAGCTCAAATTTTAAAATAAGGTTGGCATGCTAAAATCCCTTATTTAGACTTCTCCCTTAATTCTTCTATTCCCATGCCTTTATTTGAATTGTATTTGGCGTATTGCTTCAGGTTCATTAGTCTCTGTTAAGAAGATGTCATCCACATCAAGTTTGATGTACCCTGAAAATGGAGCTGAACATTATGAATTACTTGATGCATTTGACGGCTTATATGATGGAGTCATTGTAGAAATGGATAAAGAGTGCATTGACTCCAATATTTTTATTCCTTTACTTAGGGCTTCCATTTCACATTGGAAGAAACATGTACTTGTTTACTATTATTATCTCTTTTTATTCATAATTTGTTCTAATCAGCTTATGTAATTCATTAGGGAAAGAGAGGTGTTTGGATCAAATTGCCAATTCAGCTTTTATCATTTAGTATTTTCCAGTAGTTCAGGTAAATATATCTGGTAAATTAGATTGGTTAGAAAATTATTCACACTTGTGATCATTTTTATGAATTTAACAAATTAGAATTGCATTTGGATTTGAAAATGAATTTTATAAAATTGAGTGAAATTCATTTATAGCATAGTCATGTTGTGTAAATTGGTGCAGTAAGGATTTAAGTATATTACTTGATGTTGGTCTACTCCTGTAAATGCTACACATCGAGTGGGTATTGGAGCATTTGTAGTGAACAATAATGGGGAGGTATCTTTCAAATTTTATATATTTTCAAATTATGAAATGTGTATTGGAAGCTAAGACTTCAAAGAAGTGAAATTGTTTGATTTTGTAGATGCTTGTAGTTCAGGAGAAGGGTGGTGGATTCAAAGGTGCAGGATTATGGAAACTACCAACAGGGGTAGTCAATAAGGAGAGTAGCTCAGGTACTATTCCCTTAATTTCTTAGGGAGATTATACAAACCACTTAGTTCCTATGAATTTCCTTTTTCTCTTTTTTAAGACAAATTGAATGAATGAATATAAAAAAAAATGACCAACAAAAATGACAAGTAATCAACTTATTTTATAAGCCCAAATAATGGTAATCCTATCTGTTTGTTATATTTGTTTATGTTAGTGGATGCCAATTGAGGAGTATGTGAATCAACCATATAACTAAGAACACCAGCTCTTTAAGTATGTTGCTGAAATATGCAAAACAAAGGCAGAAAAAGACTATGTTGGATTTTCTGCAACATCTGCTGCCACAGCTTCTGGTGAAAACACCTACTTGTACTTTAATAACAAGGATTTTAGTAAATTATAAGACCCTCAGGATATGTTTGATATCACCAAATGCAATACAGTGAGAAATGGTATAGGAGAAGGAATTAATTTAATATAAGAAGACATCATTCCAAAAACAATCACTCAATGTAAGGATATGTATTATTCTATTTGGTAGTGAGGGTACAATAATCATTAAATGATTGAAAAAGCAATTTGCCCTCCATTAAATTGTATTTTATGAGTAGTAGTGCCATTATAAAAAGAAAAGGTTAATCAATACATAAAATTTAAATAATATTGTGATAATATTAGAGTATATGATTGAATGTCTTTCATTATATTCATTAATTGTACATTCCTAATAAAGTTTGATTAATATATCTCCAATTTGGATTTTTTTTTTCTTTTTGTACTTTGGTTTTTAAGGAGTGTTTTTCCTCTGTGGAATACAATTCAAGAACATTATTCTCTAATCTATTCTTTCTTCTTTTTTTTTTTTAATAATATTACTCTTTATTTTATAACACGTTATCCGCAAGAGTTTGTTCGATGCCTTATTAGCACGAGATCAACAACTCATTAGTTTATGTGCCTAATGCTATTCAATATAAGCAACTTCCTCAGTGGAACTTCTTCCTTTTTTATATTAACTTAATTGTAATCTCTCTCAGGGGTCAGTTAGGGTGACACCCCTTTATCACCGACATCATAAAGAGATACATTCAAAAATATTGTTCATAAAAAGAAGAATTTTAAGATACAGATCTAAAGTTGGGCATCCCTAACCAATCCGACTGGATAAAAGAAATACAAAAATTCATGAGGTATATACAAATAAGCTTCTAAGTCTAAAGAGGTAGCATAAGCTGCTAAAGAATTGGCAACTCCATTTCCCTCTCTAAAGATATGAGTAACCACAAAAATATATTATTTATATAAAATGTAAACAAGCTAGCCATCTAGAACGCCATTACCAAGGGACTGGAAAGATCTTTTATGGAAGCAATTAACCACAAATAAATTAGTCTACCTCTAGCAAACTTGATTCCAGCCCATGCATCTTGTCTTGTCTAAAGCGATAATTGTTGTAGCAAGCTTTGACTCAAACACAAAGCAAGAGCCAATGAGGAACAGAAAAACATAAGAGAGCCAAACTCATATTGTTTCTAAGAACACCACCCACACCAGCCTCTCCAGGCAACCCATTTGAAACCCTATAAGTATTAATCTTGAGCCAACCATTAGAGGGTGCATGCAATAAAACTTCATGAATTTTTGGAGCCTTTTAGAGTAATGCCATCAATATAAAATATTTTTAAAATCATCAGCTCATTCACATTATTATTGACATATCCTTCATTAAAAATTGTCGCTTTTTTGATAATTTTCCAAATAATTTATAGGGAATCAACAATGGGACAGAGAGAGTCAAACATGCTTTTATTTCAAGCATTCCATATCACCCAAAAAAACAAAACACATTGCTACTTACAATGAACATCAAACCTATGAACAAAAATTAATGTTAAAACCAAGTTAAATGCATTAGTAGGTAGGGGACCATTTATTTTAACACAAAAAGTGGCCTCTACTGCATTCCATAAAGCCTTCGCATAACAACAGTCCATAAAAAATGTACTGAATTGATCCAGCACGCTTGAAACACAACCGTCATTGAGAAGGTAAAGCAATCCCTCTCCTACAAAAGGAATCATTAGTTGGAAGCTTGTGATGGCAAATACGCCAGCATAAGGTTGATCATGAAAAAGGCAAAAAATGCTTTAATAGCCTCTTATTCCATGAGACATTGGGATAAGACTAAAATAACCTGCCTCTTACTGCCTTAGTTGAAATTGTAACCATCAAGCTTTTGGTCTAAACAAAGAAATCAGAGTGAGAATACAACTTTGTGGCTTGAATATTATTCATAAATATCAGGATAATAGCACAAAATTTAACAAGTAAATGCCAAGAATTATTATAGTAAATGTCACATATATTTGAGAAGCTTTTTAAAGTGTACCATGGCCTTTAACAAAGAAGATATCTTATACCCACCCTAACCAGATGCAATTCATAAAATTAAGAGTAGAGTTTGATGATGGAATCCATCTAGAATTGAAATCAATATCAGAAATAATATGTCAAACAGATGACCAAATTGAATAATAAGTGGGCGTGCTCTTTGCTTCTTCCCAAACATGCAGATGGAACTTACAAATGAACTCAAACAGTAAAGAATCTTTATAATGAATGTTCTCAGCTAATTTGAATAGGAAAGAATAATTAAGGTCCTTAGCTAGAATGAGCCTAAGGCCTCCTTTTGCAATAAATAAACAACAATGCCTCTAAACAACAACAACACATTTTCGAGATAAGCAATCACTAGAACAAACAAAATTTTGAATGGCTCTATCAAGCTTTTTCAATAAGGATTTCAACTACTTATAAATTGAAAAAGAGTGAATAACTACTCCTCTAATCACTAAATTTTCTAAAGTGATTCTTCTTAACATTAAAAGCAATTTTCCCTCCCAAGTAGCAGAATGAGACAAGATGCGATTAACAATACCTTGTAAGTGTGACTTTTTGGGAGCACTAATAAACAAAGGGACCCTCAAAATAATTAGAAAGGCATTTCACCAATATTAAAAATGTAAAAGAGAGTGTAAGTTATTGATGACTCCACTTGTCAGCCAAAAAACACTTCAGATTTCTCCCAATTAACAATTTGGCCTGATAACTTTCCCTAAATATCAAAAAGATCCTGCAAAGCTTTGATATTCTTTTTTAAGGCTCTCATAAAAAGCAAATGTCATCAGCATAGATAAAATGAGAGTCTTGGCCTGAACGACTAGTAAAAATCCCCTCAAAGCCACTTGAAGCAATCGTTTGAGAAATAAAATGCCTTAAGAAATCCCCTACTAAACAAAATAACAAAGGGGATAGACGGTCCCTTTGATGAACTCCCCTAGGGCAAGAAAAATATCCTTTAATAGCAACATGAAGAAAAATAGAAATTCAGGCAGAATGAAGTATAAAAAGCATCCTATAGAAAAAGGTGTTACTGAAACCAAAAGCGTACAACACTTGAATAAGAAATTCCCATCTTAGAGTATTAAGAGCCTTACATAGATCAATTTTAATAGCCATGTTATGATGGTTGTGATAACTAAGCAAATTGGTGTTTTTAAAAGCTTCAGAAATACAATCATAAATCATTCGAATCTTGATAAACCTAAATTGCTAAGGTGAGATAATTCTTACAATGATATCACCCAAATGAGAGGCCAAGATTTTTGTAACAATCTTGAAACCAAAATTCCCCAAAATAATTTATCGATATTTATCAATAGTAATTGCTTTCTTTTCCTTAGGAATGAGAGCCATGTTGTTTGAATTGAGATTTGTAAGTATATGACCCTAGAAAAAGAAAATTTTCACAGTCGCACATAAATCTACTCTGACTATTTTCCAACATTTTTGGAAGAAAATTCTCGAGAATCCATCTGAGCCTAGGGCACTAGACCTATCCAAATCATTGACTGCTACAAAGATGTCAACATCACTGAGAGAGGCAATGAGCATGTCATTATCACCTTGGCTCACAAGGCTTGGAATCACCTCATTCAAAATGTAGAAGTCCGTATGCAAATTCTCACCTAAAAACAATTCAGAATAATAATTAATAACATGGTTTTCAATGGCCATTGAATCCTCAAAAATAGTTCCATCAATTTCTAGTGAATGTATCCTTTGGCATCGACCTCTCTTATAAATAGAAACATGAAAAAAGGATGAGCTCCTATCCCTATTACATAACCAGTTATTCCTACTTTTCTCTCGAAGAAGGCATTCCATATGTAATACAACAAAGAAAGCTTCTGATGGATCTCAAGTTCCTCCTTGTGTAGGCTATCAACGAATCCCGAGGTAGCTTTCTAGCTTAATATTTTTAAGTTGTTAGGTGATCAAAGAAATGATCATGTTTAAATCACAAAAAATAATGTTGTTCTAACTTTTAAGATCCCCATGCAAACTCTTAAGTTTGCTCTGTAAAAGAAAGAACTATGTGTTACAAGGTGTTGTATGAACTCCACTTAACTTTAATAAATTTATGAAAGTTAGCATGGGATAGCCACATGCTTTTAACCTTGCAATGATGTGGGCCAATAACTATTAAATAATTCCAACTCACCACAATAAAATGGCGGTCAAAGCTATGTCTAGCAAGAGTAAAGCAATTAACAGTACCCCAGTGTTGGAAGAAATCGTGAGATCAAAGAGCTCTGTCTAACTGCAAATCAATCTTGGCATCACCAAAATGACAATTAGTGCAAGTGTAAATCCCTCTAGTTTTAAGGTAGTTTATATTACATACATCCATGGCTTCCTTGAAATCCTTACAAGAAGATATTGAAGGGACTTGACCGCTTCCTTTCTCGTGAGCTCCAAAAATCATATTAGAGTCCCTTATCATGATCCAAAATTTTGGAGAAAAATGTCTAAGAGAAAGGTGTCTTCTATTATAAGCAAGAGTCTTAGCATATATGAAAGAAGGTCTATGTGAGACATAATAGAAGTCAACATTCAAAGACACTTGTTGATCAATGATTGAGAGCCATCTTGGATCTGAAAGATCATCCCTAAAGAGCACCCATAATTTGGGAATAGATACATCATAATAAGCTACTAGATTTAGATTGATTAACCTCCAAAGACCTACAGGAACAGCAACAAAAGGCACCACAAGTTCAGCTATATAAAGAACATCATGATTATTAGAATGACAAAAATCATAAAGATATTACTTTGTGTTGGGATTACTCAATCCCATGCAATTCCAAAAACTGACTTTCATAAATTGAGTTTTTCTAAGGGCTTCACAGAGTGTGAATGCTTTTATTGCATTCTCAAAGGAGGCTTATCTTTAGTTGCAACATGAACAACCCTTTTTTCAATATATGCCAATCAGCAGTAATTTTCCATTTCATCAGCCCAAGTTGACTTTTTTTTTATAATTACTATCTCTCCTTCAAAAGTCTCATCCACATTATCAAGTATGTGCTATGGAGAATCAACAAAAGTCTCATCTACATTATAAAGAATACGCTTTGGTGTATCAACATTTGTTCCCTATTGAGAAGCCATATAACCAGCCTTATTGATGTTCATTTGATCATCATATTGGGGATCAGCTATTTGCGTAGCAGTCTAATTAATTGGCAGTGGCACTAAAGTCTCTTCAGAAGGGGCTATATCAAAGGTAGCATTATGAAAATTTCCTTCATCATTCTCCTCTTCAGAAAAATAGTCATCACGCTTAAGAAGGAGCTAAAGAAGTGTTAATCACATTATCAATATGTTCTCTCAAACCTTTATAAAATGGTGAAATTGACAATGAGAGGCTTGATTTTGCGTGTTGCTTGCATCGTTCACTCTATGTTCTAAAGCAGACTCCAAGAGCTTGCTTTAATTGCCTTGCTCAATTTTTAAATCAACGTGGATTTGTGGCATCCAAGGCTGATGGTTCTTTGTTTATTTGTATTTCTGGTACTAACAAAATTTTTATTTTGGTTTATATTGATGATATTGTAATCATAGTTTCTTACACTACTGAAGTAAACAACATCATTACGATATTGCAATTAGAATTTCCAATTAAAGACTTGGCACTTCAAACTATTTCTTAGGCATTTGAAGTCATCCCACCATTGAAGGGTATTCTCTTGTCTCAACAAAAATATATTCTTTAGTTTTTGGAGAATACAAAGATGTCTAGAGAAAAGCCTTGCAACACGCCCATTACAACTTCACCACCGCTATTAAAATCATCTGGACAACCCTTGGAAAATGGTGAAATTTATAGACAAACTGTTAGTGCACTTCAATACATTACTTTGACTAGGCTTGATATTACTTTCATTGTAAACAAACTATGTCAGTATATGCATTTTCCTAATGATATTGATTGGCAGGCTGTTAAATCGCTATTTAAAGAAAACGATTAGGTTGTCACTTTTTATTGCTCCTGCTAAATCCATGACTCTTAATTATTATGCGGATAGCGACTGGGCAAGTTGTATTGATGATCATCGCTCTACAAATGGTTTTAGAATTTATTTGGGTTTTAACTTGAAATCTTGGATGGCAAAAAAACAACCAATTGTTGCTCGTTCTTCCACTGAAATCGAATATAAATCTATTACTAATGCCACCACTAAACTAATGTGGATTCAGTCTCTTATCTAAGAACTAAGTATCAAATTTACAACTTCAAATTTGTTGTGTGACAATGTGGGTGCTATATACCTATCTTCAAATCTTGTTCTTCATGCTAGAACCAAGCATATTGAGCTCAATTATTATTTTATTCATGAACAAGTCAGTTCTAAACATTCAATTTATATCTATAGCTGATTAGAGTGCCAATATAATGACAAAAGCTCTTCCTTCTTCCACTTTTCTTAAGCACGGAGACAAGCTTTGGTTACTTCTTTGAACACCATCAGCTCAACGCAGGGGGGCGGTTAAGTATATAATATATATCTATTAAGGTAAGTTACACTACAAAAAAAATTAAAAATACTGTCGCCATTTACTGACGCATTTTTTTGCGTCAGTAATTACTCTCGCAAAAAATACCATTGCTGACCCCCTACTGACGCAAAAAAAAATCAAATTTTAATAATTTACTGACGCAAAAAAATGAGTCAGTAATTTGCTGACCCAATTTTTGCGTCAGTAAAGAGTCAGTAACGCGTCAGTAAAAAAAGAAAAAAAAATATTACTGACGCCAATTAGCGTCAGTAACGCGTCAGTAATGAACAGGCGGGAAAATGAATTATTTAGC
>CAOJBK012261311.1:0-12393 GCA_948294925.1 Codiaeum variegatum
ATCATTAAACAAAAACATATATATCAATAACCATTAATGGATGAAGATTACAAATATATATAAAGTACATACTATAGGGCATACACTACTAACAATATCTCACTTACATTAGAGCTAATGTAGAGCCAAACAACTCGGTATCTAACACTCATTATTAAAGATGGAAGACAAACTGTTAGTTGACTTATAGCTTTAGTCAACGGATCTGGTGTGTTACCAGCTAACACTATTTTCTGTCTTGCATGTTCCAATGACCTTGTCCGAATACATGCTTTTGTCTTTCTTTGTGTTTAGATTTACAATGAGACCTTGGTTCCTTTGCTTGAGTAATGGCTCCACCCCTTCCCCAGTAGAGAGAAACTGATGATTGAATGGTGGGAACCACACTTAGTTTTATTATGGACTTTAAATCCAAACACCTTTCATTTGCAGCATCTTATGCAGCAAAATAATCAGCATCTGTAATAGAGTTTATAATAATTTATTGTGTGGAACTCTTCTAACAAATTGTTCCTCTATTACAGGTTAAAAAAATCCAAAGATATACTCTTTCTTTTTCCACTTTTGTGAATCCATAAATCCTCAAATTATTTTTCTTCATTTAGTCAAAAATAAATCCTTAGTGCTTTTTCAAGTACTAAAGGATTACTTTGACCATGATCCAGTGATCTCATCCTGGATTGGATATATGTATGTTAGTCACACTAACAGTATAAGTATCCCTTCTTGGAAACTGGTATATTGAATATTTCAACACCCTTCTAAGCATTAACTTTGGAAGAAGCCTATTATTCTCTTTCAATCTATCTCATAGATTTGAATTCTAAGAATATAGGTGATCTCTCCTAAGCCTTATGGAGAAAATTTAGGACAAATAGTCTTTCGTATTTAATTAGCACGTCAATGTTTTATAAATTAATAAGTTTCATTCATATTTAGTACAAGTAAAGTGAGTTCCCACTAACTTTGTTGCCTAGTAAAGTGAACTCCTACTAACACTGTTGCACTGTAAAGTGTGTTATCACTAACACTATTACACAGTAAAGTAAACTCCCACTAACCTTCTTGTACATATAGATTCATCCATGTTCCTGGTGAAATCAAACTATTTGATTGCCTCATAAAAAATAATGAATATAGTTCCTTGAAGTTTGCTTAAGGCTATGAATGGATCTTTTAAGCCTGCACACTTTGGAACTTTCTTTAGATTCTAAACCTTTAGGTGGTTCCATTAAAATGTTCTCTTAATGTTTCTATTAAGAAAATCGATATCAAAATCTCATGTCAAATCTTATAATCATAGTGTGCTGTAGTTGTTAATAAAATTATAATGGATCTAAGCATAGCTTTGGAAAGTGGGTTACTTGATGGTAAACCCTTTTCTCCATAGCAAAACATTTTTACTATAAGCTTTGCTTTGAACGTTATGACATCTCCATATGCACCAATCTTTGACTTGAAGTCCCTTTTATCCTATGGGAATCATCCCTTTGATGGATTTACAAGTTTATAGACTGGGGTTGCACACACAGTTATCACATTTTCATCTGTGCCAACCACTCACTTGAGATTCCTTTATCCTATGGGAATCACCCCTTAAGTGAATTTACAAGTTCATATACTTGGTTCGCATACATGAAATCCATTTAAATTTTCATAGCTTTTATTATTTTGAAGAATCTATATCTCATATAGTTTTCTTAACCCAATAGGATAAACTCTTGATCAACTTCCTCATGAATGAACAACTCATGTACATTCACATGAAGAAACCTGTATCTCCAAAAGGTAGGATACACTATTAACCCTTCGAGGTTTTGAGTGGATACATTATCACTTGAAAATTTATTCACGGGGTTGATCAATTTTACTTGACCATTTTATTGGATTTCTCTGGATGACAGCTCATCTTATATTATCTTCCTATCTGTGTCGTTCTCATGAAGAAAATATTTCTCAAGAAAAAGACAACATGATTAACAACACTTGTTTGCCTATGAAAGATAATGATAGAATCCTAAATTTCCTTTGGGATATCCAACAAACCTATCCTTAATATATTTCTCATCCAAGTGTCTTATTTCTTAGTTTTTAAATGTGAGCTAAACATCTCAAATCTTAACAGACTTAAGACTTGTTATTGTACCATATCTCATTTGGATTTATAGAAATAAATTAGGGTGAAATTCTATTAAGTATGTAGGTAGCTACCTAACTCGTTAATCTCAATAAGGAAATTTGCAAAAAATTTATAGTTCATAATAAAATGTACCTTATCTCATAGGATACGATATTTTTTAGACATACCATTTGGTTATGGCATTCCAAAAGGATCTTTAATATTATGCCATTTATCTTTTAGAATTTTCCAAACTCCATTCTAAAATATTTACTCTCTCGATGTAATTGATGGTTTTAATACCTTTTAACGTTTGTTTTCAACTTCATTCATGAATCGTTTGAACTCTTCAAATAACTCATGTTTATATTTCATCAAATAAATATATTCTAATATTTAAAGATCATCTGTAAATGAGATGAAATGTAGTTCATCAAATAAATATACTATAATCTTAAAAGATCATCTGGAGATGAGATGAAACATAGATACTCTCCTTAATCCCTTTCTATAAATAGATCGCATACATCTCATGTATGAATTCAAAAAATTCATTTAGCTCTTCCACATTGTCTAACAATGGGTGATGTAGTCACTTTTGCCTTTGATGCAAGATTCGTGAGTCAGAGTAGGTTCATTTCCTTCTGTCTAGGATTCCCATGTTCTCCAACCTTAGAATCTTTATCTTTGGCTAAATGACCTAGTCTAAGATGCTAAATTAATTTTCAAATTAGGATTAGGTTTCTATCACGGCATAAATATTACTTAAGCTTAGAGATGTTTTTATTGTTCTATTATCTCATAATAGAAAAAATTAAGTATAACCCATGCCAATAACTCTATTGTAATAATAGAGACATATTTCTTAAAGTCTGAGTTCATAACTCATACTAATCATACTATTTTAAGAAATAATGTTTAATGACATTAGGAGCATACAAAATGTTTTTCAACAAAAAATGATATCTCATATCAATCGAGTTTAATCCAATAAACTTGAAACAATGCTTGTTCCACTAATTGGATTGCCTCATTTTCTCCAAACACTTATTGTTTACTTTTACCTTCACAAGGTTCATGTAATCAATAAATGAACTATATGAAATATTAGAAGTAGAACAATTGAAAATTGTACATTTTTTAAGGTCCATTAATCTCTTGCTCTTACTATTGTCTTTAAAGTAATCTAAATACCTTTTGATAACATACTTCTAATGTCCAAAGCAATGGAAACTCTTTCCTTTGCTAAGTGAGTAGCTTCCTTTTTGGATTCCTTTATCCATACTTATCTCATAAGTTAGGACAAATTATTGGGTCCCAACTAATCCATATAGTTTGGCTCTAAGAAATTTGTTCACATGTTATGCTCATTCAGTGGACGGGATTTGTTCATGTTATCAGACAAATCACAGAAAATAATAAGATTATTTTATTTTATGTGAAACGTAAATCTACTATTTGATTTGGTCTTTAATCAAAATAGTACTCTCACTAACTTGGCGAATCCTACACTTCCAAATAGGAAATGGAGATTCCATTGGGGTGATCTCTAGTGGGTCGATTGAAATCTTGCAAGGGAACAACACTTGTTCATCAATTCCTGCAAGCTACACATTTTCTTTCTAAGGAATGATTCTTGCAAGTGACCAACTCTTGTTCATCACATCACATGTGAGATTCAATCTATTTTGCTTCTAATGCTTCCAACCTCAGGTACACATTGTCATTTTTGACCTTTCACGTTTGTTAAGTTAAACCCATTGGACCAGTAAGTATGATGATTTAAACATTGTATAACTAAGATACACATTGTCATTCTTTCCATACAATGTATCTCATACTCACAACATCTCATGCTATACAATGAATTCAATAAAACAAGTTCAAAAATATGTTCCAAGATTCATTGCTCCAATGGAGAGCCCTAACTTAATATTTAACTTTGGAAGATTTTTGGGTCTTATTAAATTAGGTCTCACTTTGCACATTATCCATTTTACATACATCTCATGCATAATATATATCTCATAATATATCAATAAAATGGACAATAATTAACATAGGCATGATCATGGACTTAAGGCCTCAATACCCAGCCACAAGGAATGAGTAAGGGTTTTAGGTTATCAAATTACAAGCATTAAAAGATTACTCAAATCTTTATGCTCCCACTAAGCATCTTCATGGGTTGAACCTTCTTTTGCTATTGCATCTCCACATCTCATGTGTACAAACGTATCCTTGGCATATCAAGGTGAGATTACAAAGAAAAGATTGCCCGTAGACTTAATGAATTTGAAAATACCCTAAACTAGTAATTAAATCTTAATTACAATCCTTTTTATAATAAAAGAATATTACATGCTCCATAAAGTTCATTTGTTAAGTTAAAAGTCCATGATCATCTATTCATGCCAATACAAACCTATTCTTGGAGATGGTCGATACCCTTTGAGCATAATATCGAGATCGGCCTTTATTCTAAGGGAATTTCCCCAAACCAGGGAGACATGCTCAAAACCTTCCAATAAGTGCATTGCCTTATTGCAGTAGAGCTGCAGAACTTATGCCTTACATTTGTATTCCCCAGTTAACTGGTTGACGACTAGTAATGAATCACCTCTGATTTCTACCGATCGTGCCCCTAGCTTTGCCAAAATTTCCAACCCTATGATTAAGGTTTCATATTTCACTTTATTATTAGAACAATGGAAACTAAGGAGGAACCCAAACTTGGTGGTAATGCCCCTGACGAGGTCAACACTATGCCTGACCCTCCAATGTCGATGTCTTTGATCCATCAAACCATAATTCCCAAGTGGACTCCTAGGACACACAATTTACTTCTTACTCCGGGATGTATTTGCTTGGGTGATGAGCAAGAAAATTGGCTAAGGCTTACCCTTTTATTTCTCTGAGTGGGACATATTGAAGGTGAAACTTTGAAAGACTTACTACCCACTTCCTGATTCTATTTCTTAAGTAAAGTCTTGACAATATGTACTTCATTACATCAGTCCAGATGACAACCATTACTACTATCGGGAGTATGTTATATTTGAGCTTAGTATATGAAAAACACAAGGCAAGCCTTATATTTTCAATTGGGGTGTATCTTATCTTGGTATCGGTTATGCTCCTGCTGAGATAATAGTTGGCCCTCTCATATCCACCTCTATCTTGGGCCAACATACTCCTAATTGTGTCTTTCGAAGGTAATATATATAAAACCAAGGCTCCTTGGACTTGTAAGGAGTCATAACCGTTGGTTTGGTTAAGTGGGCTTTGATCTCATCAAAAACCACTTGATGCTCCTCTATCCAGGTGAATTCTTTATTTCCCTTGAGTAGTGGCCTTCAAGGTTGAAGTTCCCTAGTTGTGTTGGTAATGAATCTCCTTAGGAAATTTATCTACCTAATTAACCTCTAAAGCTCCCTCTTGGTCCTTGGGGAGGAGTTTTTAGGATTGCTTTTGCATTGTTCTTGTCAATTTTAACACCCCTTTGATGAAGAATCCCAAGAAGTTACTGGTAGATACCCCCGAAGCACTCTTTAAGGGATTCATCTTAAATTGGTATTGTCTCATCATCTCAAAGGATTATCTTATATCTGTAAGGTGATGCTCCTTTTGCTGGGATCTCACCACCACATCATCAATATAAACCTCCATGAATTTTCCCAAGGAATCATGAAAGATGGCATTCATTGCTCTTTGGTATGTGGCCCCAACATTCTTCAAACCAAAAGGCATATTAACCCATTCAAATGCTCCAATCGATCTGGGACACCTAAAGGTTGTCTTGTTTACATCTCTCTCAGTGATCTGGATTTGATTATACCTAGAATGCCCATCTATGAAACTTAAGATATTATTTCCAATAGCTGAATCTATCAGCATATTGACTATGGGCATGGGATACTCATCTTTAGGGGTTACTGTATTCAAATTTTTGAAACCAACGTATATCATCAGTTTCCCATTCTTCTTGATCATCAAGACAATATTGGAGAACTATTCAACGTAAATTATAGGTTGGATGAAGCCTACCTTAAGAAATATCTTAATTTCTTGCTTTATCAATTCTTCAACCTCAGGAGACATTCTTCTCATGGGTTGCTTGAATGGCTTGAACCCTGGCTTAATAGGAAACTTATACTTAACCAACTCCCTTGTAAGTCCTGACATCTCATTATAAGTCCAAGCAAAAAAATCTTTGAATTCCCTAAGGAGATCTACTAGTTTTGTTTCAAATTTTGAGAACAACTTTGCACTAATGAAAATTGGTTGAGGGTCAACCTCTGACCCTAAGTTGATCTCCTTCAAGGGATCTTCAACTTCTGTCAGTTCATCTTGGAGCTTTTTAATTATTATCCCTAAATCTTTAGACTCCAAAACTATTGTAGTATTTTGGTCTTCATCCTCATAAATACACTTAGCTGAACAAACTTGCCCCCAAAAGATATTGTAGAGCTTTAATATCACATCCCTTTACCTCTTGGAGATCCTATATATAAATTATTAAGATGATGAAGCTCAGTCAATTGCCTGAGCTGTCTTTGCCTAAGATAGTTGTTCAACCAATACAACCTTCCTATCCCTCTCTCTTTTTTGGTCCAATAATAAGCTTTTAGCCTCTGTGTCATAGTAGACCGCATCTGAGAAGTGAACATCTTGTCCAAAGGGATTTGGATCTACATGTACTTTCTTTACATAATCATCCTTAAAAAGGATCAATATCTGATGCATGCTCGAAGGGATATAAAAATTTGAATGGATCCAATCTTTTCCTAATAAGAGGTTGTAATTGACTTAGGCATCCACTACATAGCAACCCGTTAGCTGAGTTTTATTACACACTTTGAGTTGTATGGTTACAAACCCCTTAAGAAGTGTCTTGCCCTCTGCAAATCCATGCAAGGAAATCTCATACCTCTCTAGATCTTGAGGAGTGAGCCTTCATTTCTTAAAGGTTTTCAATGGTAAAATATTGACCCAGTTCCATTATCCACCATTACTCTATTTATTGGGATGCCATTTACCTTGGCCTTGACATAAAAGGGCTGAATGTGATTTGCCAAACTCCTCTGGGGTTCCTCCATAATGATTGATAAGGGTTGCACACTACCTTTTCATCAATCTCTACTTCCAACACGTCCCCATAGAGAGTAGCTTATTTCCCAGGCTTGGCTTGGAATTCTTTGGGGAGTACCGTAACCACCTTGGGATCCTCCTTTGGTTCATTGATTGGAGAGATGGTTACTATGTTGATAATTAATTTCTTAATCATCCTGGGTTCTTCTTCTTTCTCTTTTCTAGCCTATTTTTCTCCCCTAGGGCATTCCTTAAACTATATTTCATGTCTGACCCATTTATGTTCACTACTGCAGGGCTAGCTTTGGAATTTACCTCTTGAGATTCCTCACCTAGGTACTTTTAATTCAGGGGCTTTTCATGAATCTCTTTGGGAATTTTTGGTGTCTAACATTTAGCCTTTTGCTTTCTAAAGTGCCTATTATCAAATCTTCTCCTCTCATCGGCTTTTCTGAGGAGCCTCTCATCTCTAATTTCTGTTTGAATTTTTCTATGGGCACCTTATTCTTTCCCTTCATCTCAGCTCTTCTTTTAGCTTATCGCTTTTATTTCTCTCCTGGCCTTCCCTTTTTTTTAGGTCAGTTTTGGAAGCCACCTAGAGTCTCTCCATTTGTTATTGCCTTTGAAACCTCCTCTTTTGGGTCTGGGACATGATCGTCCTCTAACTCCTCTTACTATGTCCGATCTGAGAGAAGATACTTCCAGAACTTGATGCTTGAGAATTAGGTTGATGCTACTCCCATTTTTCCACATTCTTAGGCATGGGCTTGAAAGTTTGAGGCTTTCTCTCTTCGAAAAGAGGAGCCTTTTTCTTTTGAAACTATGGGTATAGGCTTTGACATGGCCACTTCAACATAACTGCTCTCTCTAGGATTCTCCAAAAATTATAGTTATTATTAGATAGCCCTCTCAAGATACTGGAGTCTGTCATGAACTAGGCACTTTTCTTGACCCTTAGTCATGGCTTGTCTCTTTTCTAGGGCTTAAGGCAGTGGATAGACTTCCTTTCTCTTAAGGATGACTTCAAACTCCATGTTGTAATGGTTTGGCTCTTCCGAGACCCTTGTTTTAAGATCCAATTTCATCCTAGGGTGATCAACCTAGCCTCCTGGAGTCTTGGCCTCCTAGGGGAGTCACTGTCACCATATCGACCTTAATGCCATGCTTGCCCTCTTTTTTAGGAAAAGGGGTTGTCTCCACTGCAGCTTTGTCCTTCCTCGGGAACAACAATCTAGCATCCTCAATAGCCTTTTGCACCACATTCCTGAAAGTGATGCAGTTGTTGGTATAATGCCTATCAACATTATGCTACTTGCAATATACCTATGGGCATTCCTCTTGAGGTGGAATGACATGTCTGACACTCAGCTTTATCTTTCGATCCTTTAGAAGCATATCAAAAATTTCTTTAGCCTTAGAGATATCAAAGGAATACTCATTGGCTATTTTGATAGTCTCTTGCTTCTTCTTAGATTAGGACTTAAGAGAATGACATGAATATGGATTCCTGGCTTTTAACTCGGCCATATATACATCAACTTCCTTATTAGATTCAGATTCTTCTACTGAGGCCGAATAAGCTACCTAATCTTTATAATAAGATCGAAAGGGCTTCTTTTTCTCTTTCTCTTTGAGAATCTTCCCCACATTACACTGTGAACCATGAGAGATGCTCCATTATATTGAAGTTTCCCTCTCCTGAGAATAAGTAAACTCTGAAGTCTTGTATCCCATTGGGAATGGGTGCAACGCATCAATCCACTTAGGATACGGTTGACTATAGGGATCCTTGGGTGGCCTCCCAACCTAAACTCCCATCCTTTGTCATTGCCTTGCTAACTCATTCTCGCTTCACTGCCCTAGGTTTTGATGATCGGGGTTGGCCATTAGTACTTGTGGATGTACCTCCAAGGGTTGCCTTTGAGGGACGGGAGCCATATATTCTCCTCGAAGAGGGATAGGTGCCTAATGTGGTTGAGGAAAATGAGCTACATGCTCGCCTCAGGGAGAGATAGACGCTTGATGAGCTCGAGGCAGCATAGGAGCCTGAACTGGAGATAGCCCCTAAACATGCATTGGTGGTGGCATGGGATATTGTTGGTATTAGCCTGGGTCACCTTGCTGATATCCCTGGCCTATGGTATTGCTTTGTGCAATTCTCACTTCACCATATTGTAATTCATTCCATATCAGTTGTGGCCAATTTTGTCTGGGTGTGGGCCCCCAATTTGCAGCTATGTCACTATGCCTTCCATCAAGTATGTTGGTGAGATTAGTAACTGACTCGGTGAAACTTTGGATAGTGTTGTACACTCTGATATGCGCATCCCCGTTCTCCTTCAAAATTGGATGCATAATCTGGACCATTTAGTTTATTAACCCCGTGTACATATCCATGTTAGCTTGAGCAACCGTCGATCCTATGGCATCAATATCGACAGTGGATAGTGACCTCAACCTAGGTGGCTCGATATCTCTATTGTACTCATCCTCAATCTTACCTTTGGTTGTATTGCCTCAAGGAGGAAGTGGCAATCCACCTGGGATGATAACTTTTCGAGGCTGAGTATGCATGTCGCCTTCAGCCGGACCTACAGTAACAAGATCAATAGGGTTATTAGGAAGGTCCCATCGAGCATGCCAATTCTGTTTGTGTATAATTTGAGGATCCTAAGTTGTTAAGGACACTTTAAAATGTAGGTGACTCAGACAACCGTTTAGGGGCTCTCTAATAAAAGCAGTCTCATCTTTTAAAAAAATTTATAAATAATAAAAATAATTTTATATCAAATTAAATTATATTTATTTATAGCTTTTTATATTTTTATATAATTTTTTAACGAATAAAATAATTTTTTTTACTATTTTTTCTTTTGAAAATCAATTAAACAAATTGAAGAATTGAAAAAAATAATAAAAATATGATTAATATAATTTTTTTAATTTTTATATATTGATAGAAATAATTTAATTTTTTTAAAATTAATATGATCGATATATTTATTTTTAATTTAATTATTTAATTGTATATATTAATTTAATTTAATTTTATTTATAATGTATATATTTAATAATATATAGAGAATATAATAAAAAAATAGAAATTACAAACATTCAAACTTCTATTATATATTTTTCAATATTATTTTTTTTATATGATTACAATGATTATTATTCACGTTTATCATCAAAATAACTATAATTTGATATTAATTAATTATAACTTTTTGAATTAATATTAAATTATTTATTTTATTTATATTATTATTTTTATTAAAATTTATATTTACTAAAAAGATTATATAAAATTAATATAATTTTTTTTAATATTTGGACCTCCAAAATATTAGAATTAACTTTCATGAGAATTTATAATAAAATATAACCTTTAAATATTGTACAAATTTTATATGTTTATTATAAATTTTCTCTCTTTTTTTTTATTCTTATAAGTTTTTTTCTAAATTTCAAAAAAAGTTAAAAAAGAATTGTCAAAATTTGGAAGTTTATCTGTCAAATAGATCTCATTAACATAATTAAAAAAAAAACGAACCAGAAAATAAAAATAATAAAAAAAGAAAACACAGAAACAGCCAAAAGGTATTTAAAAAAAAGTGGGAGAGTGGATCAGTGATATCAGTAACATTGAATAGTGAAAGAAAGTAGATTGTGTTCGATGTACATGAGCAAGTTACACTCGCACCCCAATTATTAATTACTAAAACTCTGCTACTGATCAAGAAATAAAGTTTAATTAAATGCATTAATGAGATGATAATAAATTCTTAAAAGAAAATTCAAAACTCAGGGCAAAAGCAAAAAATAAAACTGAGGATTATTATTATTATTATTATTATTATTATTATCCAGGTGGTACAAACTGAGAACAGGACATAAAATTAGATTTTTAATTTATAATATAAAAATATAAATATGCATTTTTTTATTATATATTAATTTATAAAATAATAAGATCTTAAATAAATTTTTTCAAATAACAATATAATTTTTTTTAATTTTAAGAGTGAAAAAACTTATATTTTAGATAATAAAAATATCTAATATAATATTTTTTTTATCAATACATAATATCAACATATGTTTTTTATGTTTAAATAATCTATAAATTTTAAGTATAATCATATTATAATATTTTTTTTTAAAAATATAATGTTATAAATTTAAATTTTATTAAAATTTATAATTTAAAAGTTTTAATAAGAATTTAATAATAAAAAGATAATTTTTTTTATAATTTATTAAAATGGTAGATTTTTTAAGAAATTAAAATAGTTATTAAAATAATAATATTTAGATTTTTTGTTTTAAAAAAAAGAATATGTCGAATATATTTTTAAAAAAATTTCAATTAAATAGTAAAAGAATTTTAAAAAGAATATATGAAGTATAATTAATAAATTAAATATAATTTTATATATATTAATATATAATAATATTTAATATTTTGAGAGATTTTTAAATTTTAGGGATTACATGGGGTTGCACTTATAGGCACCTACTCAAAAACACCTTTGTGTCCATGTCTACACTCTCTTTGCTCTGCTGCACTGCTTTCGAATTTCCAACTCTATCTATGCTCTAATTTTTTTTTTTTGTTTTTTTTAATAATTTATTTTTTTAAATTATAAAAGATCACTATCAAATACTTGCAGTACGCAAACGCAGGGATTCTGATAATAAAGCCAGCTCTTCTTACAGGTGGCAACTTTGCCACCTGTCCGCCGAATTACTCTTCTTCTTATTAAATATCTGATTTAATACTATATAATTAATCAGTTTAATTACCATTCTCTTCATTAATTACATCTCTTTGGATTATCCCGGCATTTCTTCCTCAATTGGATTATTTTAATTTTGATTTAATAATATTTTATACTTTTGTATATTTTGATTTTTATTCTATAGTGAAATTTCATTTTTTATTGAATTAATGATAGTTTTGGCATTATTCTTTTAAGAAACTATCAAGTACGTACAACTATTAATGCAATTTTTATAATGACTTATTTCTTCAAATAAATAAATATATATATATATATATATATATATATATATATATATATATATATATATATATATATATCTATATTAGATAGTTATTTTATATATATATAATCTATATAAAAAAAAATATAAACACTGAATAAATTTAGACTAATTTT
>CAOJBK012261583.1:0-11112 GCA_948294925.1 Codiaeum variegatum
GTGCTGGCTCAAACTCCTTTTGTAATCGGTCACAAGTCTATCCAGTTCCCATAGTGTTTCATTGTCAAAACTGTCAATGTCCACCTCAATCTCATCTTCTTGCGGGCAAAGCCCAGGGTTTCTCTTTTTAATGATCTGGACAACACTGTCCAGGTTATCTGAAGGCAAATTCAGTAAGTCCGAGCTCAGTCTCTGCTTCTCTTCAAAAGACATCTCTCTCTTTTGAGAATCCATTGACTTAACCTTCTTAGCTATAGTTGTCTTACCCTCATATTCTCTTACCTTTTGGTTGGAGTCTATAGGTTTTGTCATAGACTCTGCCCTATCCAAAGTCCGTGTCCCTGAAGGCATTTTTGATGGAGGCCCAGAAGTAGGAGCAGGAACAGAAGGAACTGGAGCTCTATTTGAAGTGGGTGTTGGCAAACTTGCATCATTCCCCATAACAGACCTCTTATTAAAGTACTTGCCCTTAATAAATGACCATTTATCCTCAAACAAGTTCAACAATGTTTCGGCCATAATATGAGCATCCTGCCCTTTCTCATTATAGGTCATGGCATTATTAAATGTCAGCCTCACATCCTCTGCAAATTCCTCAGGTGACTTATACCAATTCTTCTTCAATCTATTCTTCACTGTCCCCAAATCCATAGGATCCTTGATAATCTTATGATAATCGTGCAACCCTAATTTCTTCACATCGACAGGTTTATTAAATACCCATCCATATCGATGATTCATCAACTGTCTTAACAAATCTCCACAATTCTTAAATATCTCCTTATTATACCTATCCATCCCTGATCCAAATTCCATCACTTTGCTCCCTCCACTTTTCTTCAAGTTCTTAGTCTCTGAATTCAAAGCCTTTTCTTTCCCTATCACAGAAACTGGATTCCCATTACGTTGCTTGAGTTTTGGAGCTTTCTTCTCTTTGTCCACCGGCAACGGCCGTGGATTAGTAGGGCCCACATAACTAACCTCAGAATTAACCCTAGCAAGTGTACCAACATGATTAGCACTACCAATCACCTCATTTTCCATATACCCATTATAATGAATTTCATTAGCTTCAAGTTTCCTTTTCAAACTTCTAACTTGATCGAGTTCACTAACTAGTTTTCTCTTAAGCTCTCTGATCACAGATTTTGATCTACTATTCAAGCTAATTCTAACTTTATTATCGAATTTGACATACCCGAGTGGTGAATTACCAGTGCCGTCAATGCTGAAGCGGTTATGCATGTCCGGTAGCTGGTGATTGTGACCGGAGGAATCCCCGGAAGCTACAATGTCTAAGCAGGAAGACCTTTTCAGGTGAGGGACATGGGTAGGATTTTGGGATTTGTTTTGGAGTTTTCGGGAAGACAGTTTGTTGCTGCTGCTATTGTTATTCTCTATCCATCTTTGCTTCTCTCGAGAAGTTCCATCACCAGCAAAAATTGGCCCGGTAGCCATGCATCTAACAAACAAAAATTAACTATTTAATTTTGTTTTTTTTTTTTATTTTCGAGATGAAGTGAAGCTTAATTTGATTATCAGGTTGAAAAACTAAACACTGATTGTTACAGTGTCTAGGGTTTTGGAAAAAGGGTAATGAAATTGGAGGATAAAACTAGGGTTTTGGTAGTAAAAAGTGAAGAGAAAAATTGGAATTAGGGTTTTTGATTTTTCTTTAAAAAAAAAAATTATTTTCCCAAGAGAGAAATTGAGGAAGCGGGAGTGTGGAGTTTCAGCGAAGCGAAGGGATCAACAGAAAGTAAGTGAATACACGCGCTTTGAGAGCGATGGACAATATTGTGGGTTGCTAATGCTGACAAGTGACAAGTCAGATGGGACCTACATCATTTTCTCCCCAATAAATTCTGATAAAATTCTTTCAATTGTCTGCTTATTATATGGAATTTTGAATTTTTTCGAACTTGAATATTCTAAGACAAATTAAAAATAACATGTTGGCAAAGTTAGTGTAAAGTCAAAATTCAAAGGCAACTCATCCAACCATGATCCACTTTACTGTATTAACTCTGCCACCACAACCAAGCATCCTTCAAACGATACCAAGCATTGTGCCATTGAACCAAAAGTTGTGAAATCAGTCATTGGAATGCCAGCAATCATTGAGCCCGTAAAATCACGTGGATAATTTGGCAAAATTAGTCTTAGTCCTGTATGTTGACAGATTGAATTTTAAATTATGAAGAACATTACAATCAAACATATTGGATCCTTTGATATTGACACTAACTAACTCAGGCTTAATCTATGGATATACTTAATTTCTCTTAAAAGATTTCTCAATTTGATATCAATAATTCAGTTTAGGAACAATAGCTAATCTAATCCTGCAAAGAAGCGAAACTAGAGTGATAGTTTTAGACAACTACTTCAATGTTTAAATTATAAAGAGAGTATACGAGTGAGTAGAAAGAAAGTAATTGACCTTTTTTATGAAAGTGTTCAGAGGTAATTATAGGTGATTCCAAAGCACAATCTGAATGTGGAGATCATGATATTTAAAATCTCGAGGGATGTGGAAGATATGATCCTTTACCAATATATTTGCCTGTGCATTGAGAAAGACAATCCAAAAAAAAATAGTTCATGTATAAAAACATTCAATCTTCACCATCTTATGTCAAAGTGTTAAAATTCCTCTATTTTCTATCAAGTGCTACGGCAGATAGAAAACACCTCTCATATGAACCTTTAATGTGACAACAACAAGACCAATGAAAGACTTGTATCCTTCTTTAAAATCATCCCTCAAAGCACCAAAACAAATAAAGAGTTTACTAAAAACAGAAGGATAATCCCCATTTACCTTATCTCGATACCTTATATTTATTAATGTATTGGGATTATATTTTTCAAGTGTTCCATATAAGATAGTAACTAAGAAAACTCTCATAATGCACACCTTCATTCTCTTCTTAATAATACTTGTAGTCATTATAGTTGCTACCATCTATCATGTGTAATGCCTCAATACTTAGATAACTGCCGTTGTATATGGTCATGAGACATGTCCAAGTGTGCCCTAAGTTGGTATTGTGTTATTTTTCGGACTTGCGGACGTGCCAAATGAGAAGTTTCTCAATTGTACGTGAAACTAACTTTTAATCAAATGAAAGTGGATTCACAAATTCCTTTACCACAATTTATTTGAATTTCACTAAATTTAGATTGCGAAATGAAAATAAAACTTGAAATTAAAGAGTGTAAACATGTTTGTATTGATTTGTTGAAAATTGACGATTACAGTGAATTGAAAAATACTAAGAAAGACTGAAAAAAGATGAATACAATAAAAGGAAAGGTTGTTTGAGAAAATGACAAAATGTAAACTAAAGCTATTAATTTGAAGTTGATTATTGTTGAGTTGTTTGTTGATAAGTTGATTGATTTTTTATGATTATTGAGTGATCCTCGATTGTTCTTCCACTATCACTTTTATACCACATCTTTAGCCAAATGACAGAAGATCAATAGTCACCTGAAAAATTAAATATGGAGTTACAGTTAGACATGCGCAAAGGGCCGGTTCAAATCGTGAACCAGACCTTAATCGGACTGATCAACGATTTCAGTTCATGAATCAGACCATAGAATCGAAGGTTCAAGGGCTGGTTAAGAGTAATGGAATTGAAAAAATAAACCAAAACCAGACCGGAGCAGAGCGGACCGTTCAAACCATATATTTTTTTATTTATAAATATATAGGTATATATATGTCTTTTTTTTTTGCAAAAGAATATATTTGATTTTATTTTAATTATATATTTATATGAATAGCAAAAATATCATATTTCTATAAAATTCATATAAAATTTAATTAATTAAAGTAAAATTTTATATAAAAAATTAATTATTATAAAATATTTGAATGATATTAACTTTTTAAACACTTAATATTCAATAAGAAATGAATAACTAATATAAATGTTTCTTATTTTATTTTCATTTACTAAATTAAATAATTAAAATAGATATTTTATAATCGAAATCAAAACCCTAAAAAACCATAACCTGAACCGTAAGAACTGTGAACTGTAACCAGATCGGAGGGTTTAAGGGCCGGTTAAGGATTGAAATTTAGAGAGATTAGAACCGGACAGAACCGGCGGTTCCGAACCGTTGCCCATATCTAGTTACAATACATTACATGCTTTAGCAGCAAATTTCAAATTCTAAAACTCTCCAATGATCTGATGCTGAGTTATTTGATGACATGAGCTTCTTAGCTGAGTCTAATGATTTTTTGGGCCATTAATTCCAAAATACAAGCTCTTTTATGCCTTCAAATAATTAATTTAATTGATTTGTATTTTAAAGTCCAAAAATTATTTTTACGCACAAATAATGCGTCTCCATATTATAAGTTTGATACAAAATTTATAAACATGTAAAATATGATATTCAAGTTTCAATTTTCCTAATAGTGTGCATCAGGTTCCTCGGAAAAAATCTTTGTAAAGCCCTCTCCAAACAAAAATTTTCCAACCCCAATTCAAATTCAAAGTCTTCAAATCCTATCTCCCAAAATAAACCCCCGTTAAATTCTCATTCCTTTTCAAAAAATCTCATATTTCAATATCTTCACAAATTAAATTCATTATTTCTTAATTTTTCCAAAATAAACCACCATTAAATTTCTTTTCATTTAAATACCAACTCTCCAAAATAACTCTATATTAAATTCATTTCCTTCCCCAAAAATTTCACTTTTCAAAATTTAAAAAACTTTACTTTCAACAACCCAATCCATTTTTTCCTAAGTTTCCAAAAATCACAAAAAGGAAATCTACCTTTTTGCTCTCGAATTATTTTCCTCAAAAACAAAAAATCTCAAATTCTCTCTTCCTCTCCACAAAATCCTCATTTTCAAAAATAAATCCTTTATTTTCCAATTTCCCACAAAATAAAAATTTCTCCCTTTTTTTCCCTCTCTCCTTATTCCCCAACATCGGATCCGTAACAATAGCCAAGAGAGTTGTCGACTGCTGCTACCAAACTTTTGCCACTCACTGAGCCATGACAACAACCACCATCAGAGCAGCAGTCGTCGTCTGACGAATAGGAGTAGTAATGGGAGAAAAGATTGGACAAGCAACAGCTCACACGAACTACTGTCATCATGCCTTGCTTTGCCTCAACCGCCCAACTTTACGTCGTTCGACCTCTGCCAACCACCATTACCGCACGCTGCTCAACCACTGCCAAAGCAGGAACAGGCAACAGCTACAACATCAACAAGGCAACAGTGATCATGATTTCTTTTTACTAAGGAAGGTTCCTCAACCCAAAACTTAAACACCAACTTTTCTGTTCCATTCTTTTGATTCACAAAACCCATCAAGGATTTTTCCAAAGACTATTCAAAAAGAACAAGAGGTAAGATTTTCAATTTGTTGAATTTTCTTTGAATCTTGTTCTTGGAGAATTTGTTGAATTTGATGAGGAAATATCTCGAATTTGATGATTTTTGCTGAATTGTGTTGAATTTTCTTGAGAAATATTTGAATTTTAGCAATTTGATGCTAAAATTGACTTGAAAATCTTAACTTTCCCAGTGAAAAATTATTTTGAATTTATTGAACTAATATACTGTGATGATGATTTTCTTGAATTCCTCAGGGAAATTATAATTCGGTATTGTTGATGCTGCTTGAATTTTTACTGATGCACAAACAAATTTTAGCAATTTGATGCTAAAATTGATTTGAATAACTTGATTTCCCTAGGAAAAAATGGTTTGAATTAATGAGTTGAAATTTTGAATTCCTTAGGAACATTGACAATATTGTTATTACTTGAATTTTTACAAATCCATTTCTCATTATGCTTATCAAATTTTTTTTTGATAATTTGATCGAAATAATTGAAATGGGCTTAAATAAATAAGCTTCCTCAGGAAAAAACTATCAAAACTCAATTTTCTCCAGAGAAAATTCTGAAAATTTGAATTGTAAACTGATACTTTCTCAGGCCAAAATGTCAATTTTTCAAAATTTATCTTCAATAATTTGGTTTAATTAATATGAATTGATAGTTCCATAACTAATTCCTCAAACAATTTTCAACTTTATAGAAAAATCACAGTAGTATCACATAATCATGCCATATTTCATGCAGTTTCAGCATGTGGTCAGTATAACTACAAACACACTAAATTATCTTGATGCATATGATATTTACATGATAAATAATGTCTGATAAAATGTTCCTCAGGAAAATTTAGCATGATTTGCCAAATTTAATCCATTAAAGCATGTTTTACCATGAACCAGTCGTTGAGTTAAAATCACAGTGCATGGGAATTTTAGAATTTTGATCTGATTCAAATCTCAATTTTCAGAAAATATGAGCTCTAAAGATGCCAATAGCTCGAAAGTCAAGGAGAATATTCAACCGATGGGCTTCTAACTTTTAGATTCATATTACCAGCTTGAAAGTACGATGCTAACTCATTTTTTTAATAGGTCTCGTCACTTCCTCCCCTACCTCTTGTTGAAGTTTCTGACGAATTGCTTGATAAATTTAAGGTAAATCATATTTCAAATAAAGCATTCACCTAATTTTTCCATATGTATGCTTATGTTTCTCTTCCACAGGAAGTAAATATCAAAAATTGTGAAAGGGGTAGAAATTAAGACATGCCCCATGTTTCTTAGACATCAGGCAAATATTTTGACTATTTTCAATGGATTTCCTCAGAAGATCTTCTTTATTGACCTCAAATTCTCTCGCTTCCTCAGGGGTTTCTCTCATAGAAGCAAAAGCAAAAAAATAATAGTGTTGACTCCAACCCCCTCCAAACCACTTGCTATAGGGGATCCCCTTCTCCCTTACTCAGGGATTCATGATGAGATGATTTATTTGTCCGAAGTAAAGGTCCCTAATGCTAGAAAGTCATTGGTGAAGCTACTTCTTGAATGGGGACGATGCGTCCAATGATTGAGGAAGCACTATGGCACCAAGTGGGATTGACTAAGCATCTCACAGTTTATCGAGATGAATTTGAGAGAGATACTTTACATGCCCAAACTCCTTACTGCAGCTATGAGATTTTAAGCACCGAGTAGCAATACTTTTATCTTCCCATTTAGCAATATTACGGTCACGATGCTTGATGTGTTTGTTATGACTAGACTGCCCATCCTCGGGAGGGATATTGTGTGCCTAGTTGATGAGAGACAGTTCTTCGAGGTATAGTTCAATTCCAAAAGTTTTGACTTATATGCCAATGCCATCTTTACTTATGTCAACAGAAAAAATGATTTTGACTCTGAGGAGCATGCGGCTTTCTTGTGTATACTGCTGTGCATACATATTTTCTACCCCGCCTTAAGGAGACTCAGTGTTGAGTATGTACCATTGGCACAAGCCTTGGATCATGGAGACCATTATGCATTGGGGACTATTCTATTAGGCAATTTGTATGCTCAGACGAGGAGATGTGTTCATGATAGTTCAGTGAGGTTTATGAATAGAAGCTTGTGGATTCTCTAGTGTTGGCTGTTAGTATACTACCCAGAGTTAAATTATTTTCCTTCTTCACCGCCTCTTTCTTCGATTTCTAACATTGGGGTGGATTTGTTGAGGCATGAGAGCTCTATGGAACAGAAGGAAGTAAGATCTTTTTTCATTTGTATGGGAAATAGAGCAAAAGAAAAATTGTGCATCTTCAAAGATTGCTACAGTGGATCGAGGTGGCTTAGATTCTTTGCTCCATACAAAGATCTGATTTAGAAACAATTTTTTTGCAGAGTTACTTCACCGAGACCATTAATTACTGGGACTAAGAATACTTTTGGTTCTCAGGGTGGCTTACCCTATACCCTCCCATAAGCTTTGAGTTTTACATGTCTTTTCTTTATGGCCACCAGTTTGGTCTCTCTTCATATGTTCCTCCTGATGCTCTTGATGCTTCCATCATCCCTCTATTTGCTAAAGATCTAACAAAATGCTTTAGGGATGACATAGTTAGGATCGAGCCCATAGTGCTTCACCTCTCTTTCCAAGTGACTATGATAAGAGAGTAGGATGAGAAAAACTATGCCATTGGTGGAGTACCCAGCATCCTATGGAGTTAGCACCAAGATCACCAGGTAAGAATCTCACTTTGATATTATTTTTGTTCAATTTGGCATTGATTCTTGTTTGGTTTGTATGTTTGTAGCTATAGAATAAGAAGATGATGATGATAGAGATGTTGCCCCTGAGGCACCTAAGGAAAAGAAAAAGAAAACTGTTACCAAAAAGGGCAAGGCCCCAGCTTTTAGTTCCAGTAAAGGGAAACAAACAATGGTTCCTTAGAAGAAAAAAGTAGAGCAGAAATTGACCAAGATCACAACAGCTCCATGATCTTCTTCAAGACGAACAAAGCAATTAAACTTGGTGATAATCAAAGATGTAGATAGCTCTGAGGAGTATTGGGACTCTGAGGAAGAAGGTTCAAAGCCAACTATTGGATCCAGTAAATGCTTTTCATTTCTTCATGATTTCTATATTATTTATTGTTATTGCTTTGATAAATTGCCTTTGTGATTTTCTAGCCTTTGGAAAATAGTTGATTCAAGAGAATGAGAGGTTCATACATAGCCTCAGGATTCTCCTTCCTCTATAAGATCTTTTTCCATTGAGGAAGATGACTCTTTCCACCTACAGAACGTGCCTATTTGGAAAGAAGAGAATGAACCAATTCCTCCTGCTCCACCACCTGTCCATTATCCAATTAGCCATTCTCCTACCATTGAGGTTTGTTTTCTTTACTTATTCATGAACTTTTCCCAAATTTATTGCTTTTTGACTTAGTGCATTGGGGATCTTTCTTTGATTTACTCATGATATAGAAGTTTGGAAAGCTATGCTAGTGGATGATCTCTCCTTGGATTAGAGCTTTTTCGATTCACCTTCCACGGAGTAGAACTAGAGTAAAGATGTTGTACCCACTGAGGAAGAGCTTGCCAAAGCCAAAGACACTTTAAAGATTATGACTACATCAAAGATTGGGACACTCACCGACAGAAATTGGATGTTTTAGAAAGCCTTGGCATCTTGGAATGAAGCACCCGATCAACATCAATATCTTCACTTAAGGAAAAGATTATATGGAGCTTCACTCATTTGGGTGAAGTTAGTGCCAGGCAAGTACAGATTTCAAGCAACTTGACCAACATCAGCCAAAAAAAAGCTGAATACCTAAAGCAGCAAGATCAAATTAGAGAGATGAAGGCCAAAGGAGCTGAGGCTAGAGCTTCCTTTGACAAGTTGAGTGTAGATCTTTTTGCCCTGGAGGAATGGGTAGCTACTATGAAAAAGAAGGCTGAGATGCTGAGGATGAGCAAGTCAATAAGCAGTGAGTGTCAAAAAGCTATAGACAAAGCCAAGGCAACACAGGAGTTCTTATCCAAATGGAAAGAGGTTGTCCAAGAGTTGAAGAAGTAAGAGAAAGAAGCAGCAGAAAGCAAGCAAAAGTGCATTAAGGCTTGGGAAAGCCTCAAGAGATTTGACTTTGATTCCATGTGATTTGTGTTGTATTTATGTACTATTATAATTTCTCCTTAATTATGCTTGTGTTAGTTTGTAAAACTTGAATTTGCTTAGGAACTTGAATTACTGTGACTGTGAACAAGTACTGATGAAGGCCTTAGGCCTGAGGAATGTGAATTAAAGGAACAAAAGCCTTTTAGGAATTGTTGATTTTTCACAGAATACTTTCACATATCAATACCACAGCTATGCATTTGCATAAGGAAATAGCAAAAATCAGCAGAGATGCTACCAAAATATATTGAAAATTCAGCAGACATGCTGCCAAAATTTTATTTAAAACCACAAGTTTTCTTTTATTTTGTTTCGAGGAAAACAAAACAAACTTTATCCACATACTAAATAAAATCATTTATTTATTTATAAACTTACCAATATGAATTCGTATTTATTTTGGCCAAGAGTCCATTACAACTATTTTGTTACTAACATTTCCCATATAGTGGGAAAGTATTTTTTTAGGTATTTCCCATTAATAAACCTTTTGTGTGGCTCTCCATCCAAACTTTCCAACTAGTATGAATTGACATCCAACACTTGGTGTACTCTAAATGGTCCCTTCCAATTGGGAGACCATTTCCCCAGCTCTTTGTCTTTTATTTCAGGTGGCAGTATGACTTTCCATACCAAGTCTCTTGCCTCAAATTTCTTTTTTTGATTCTTTTTGTTGTATGACCTAGATAGTTTCTAGTTTTGTGCCACCATGCATGTGAAGGCCCTTATGCATTCTTCATCCACTTCCTCAAGCCCTATGAACATAGCTTGAGAATATTCCTTAAAAGTCAAATCATTTTTGCCTTGTAACTCTTAGAGATGGAACACATACCTCCAAAGGCAAAATAGCATCATGCCTAAAGGTAAGTGTAAAAGGACTTACATTAGTTGATTCTCTTTTTGAAGTTTGATATTCTCACAAAGTTTCTGACAGTATTCTTGGCCAATCTCTAAGATTGTCCTCAAGCATCTTCTCCAATATGCCAATAATGATTTTGTTGGAAGTCTCCGCTTGAGTGTAATATGGAGTTGAGGTAAGATGTTTGATACTATAATCTTCCATGAATTTTCTCATCTCTTCCCCAGTGAATATAGTTCCCTGATATGTAGTAATTGTCTGAGGAATCTCAAACCTGTGAATGAGATTTTCCTTGATGAAGGCAATGACATCTTCTTGCTCAACCTTTTTCATAGGAATTACTTTCACCCACTTAGTGAAATAGTCAGTGGCCACAATAATGAAGCCATAGCCTTTGGATGAAGCAGGGTAGATTTTTCCAATGAGATCAATGGCCCATCCTTTAAATGGCCATGGTTTCACCATTGGATACATGACATCAGCTAGTACCTGTTGAATGGTGCCATATTTCTGGCATTGGTGGTACCCTTTAGCATAAGTGATGTAGTCCTTCAAGATCAAAGGCTAATAGTAACTATGCCTCCTAATCAGTAATCTCATCTTTCTTCCAGCCTGATGCACACCATAAATACCTTCATGGACTTACATCAGAATCTCTTTGGCTTGAGAAAATGAAGGGCATCTCAATAGTAAGACATCAAAGG
>CAOJBK012262913.1:0-12064 GCA_948294925.1 Codiaeum variegatum
CTTGGGTAATGGAACAAATTGAAAATAAGGTAGGCTCATGAGAAAAGTCGAAAGAAAAGAAAATAAAATGGGACTTTGAAAATTGTTTACATATTCCACTGGTTTCTTGTTGCGCAAAGTGATATCTAAAAAGAATGAAACTATGAATAGTGCTAGTAGCCGACTAAACAAGGCTGTAACTAATTGAGTAACCACAAAGCATTTACCTTCACGTCAAAAGACTAGTGACGGGTTTAACTAAGTCTGGTCCCTTAAAAATATACCAATCTCATGGGTTTGCAACGAAAAAAAAGTTTCTTTCTCCTAAGAAAAATTAATTGAATAACTTGAGGAATGCTTAGGTCGAATTTTTTTTTATGAAAGCCATGGTTTTGAGATTGGTTACTCAATTTATTGATTAAACTACTTTAAAACTAAACATTTTTTTATGGGTTCCGAACTTATGAACTGTGTCCTTAGTTTAATCAAAAACCTCAGTCAGTATGAAAACTAAATGATTATGTGAATGAAAGTGCACTTGTGTTATTATTTCAATTTCTTTTAGATCTTGGATATATTAAAAGTTGAAGTTATGTTGAGTATGCTAAGTTTGCTTGAGGATAAGCAAATGTTCAAGTGTGGGGGAGTTTGATAACTAGAAAATTATACATTATTTTCTCTCATGTTCTTGATGATTTTACTTGTTAAATTGAATTTAATGTGTTTGTTCTAGTGTTTTCAGCCATTTTTAAGTAATTTATTTGAATTTCGGAGATCGGAGGAACTACTTCAAGGTTTGGGCTCAAAAGATGAAGAAAATGCGCAAAAACGGAGCAAAAAAGGTGGACCTTAGCCTCCCACAGCCATTGGCACGGCCCTTGCCAAGGATAAAACTTGGTCGTGGGAGATAGCCAGACTTAGGAGAGGTAGTAGCTCCCCACGGGCACTACCATGACTCATGGCAGGGACTGTGGGAGCTTACTGCCTCCCCAAGCCCGTAGATGATGGCTGCCACGGTCAGTTCCACGGCCCGTGGTAGCCAGTAGATTGCCCATGGCAGCCGAAAAAAGAGAGGGGAAGAGAAGCAGTAGCTTTCCACGGGCGCTACCATGGCCCGTGACAGAGCCTGTGGGAGCTCACTGTCCAATATGCGAAATTCTGGCTGGTTTTCCCCTATCTCGGTATTTTGAGCATAACTCAAGATACAGAACTCTAATTGAGGCAATTAAGGTACCTTTGGAAATATAAGAGAAATATCTACAAATTTAAAGAAGACCACAAAGTCTAATTCCTTCATCTAGATATCCAAAATTTTCTTGAAATTCAGATGTTTGATTTTGGGTACCAATTTAACTTATGTTGACTTGGAAAAAATTGGCCAATCCATGCTTGCACCTATCTAAAACCTAATGAGCCTTAACGAAATATAAAAGGACATCATTTATATCAAAGACTTAGTTTTAGAGGCTAGAAGAGATCTGAAGGGGTAAAAAAATAGGTCAAGGAAGGATTCTAAAGGGAATTCACAGCATCATCACTGAATTGGAGCTGGAAAAAGGAAGATTTGAGTGGAAATCCATTAAGTTGTCATGAACTTCATGGATTTCTACAACTTCTTAATCCTTTCTAATTCTTTTGATTTAATTATGAACTAAACTTTGTTTTCTGCCTAGATTAAACAAGTGTTACTCGATTGTATGGATTAATCAATGTTTATTCAATGAATATTTTGATTTCTCATTAAGTTTATCTTTTGATTTATTATTCTAGAAATCAATTGCATTACTAGTTTGTTTTTGATTCATGTTGTTTAAACTTTACTAGAGATAGATGGTTTAAACCTAGAACACTCAAGAGTTAAATAGGATTGTTGTGTCTTCTAGAGATAGATCCGCAAACTCCTAGGTTCACATATTTTTCATTAGATCTTTATGCTGTTTCTAATTGAATAAGATTGAGAAGAGATTCCTTCTTATTACTTAGGAATTAGGGGTTTAATTGCTTGAGAAAGATTTAAACCTAGAATTGATGAAAAATCCCACTCAATGATTGGTTGATTTATTCATTGGTTTGTTGATTTACCATGTAATTTGAGTAATACGAGTCAAAATCTGGGTAGATGCTTTAAAATCCATTTTAGTTTCTAGATTTGATTTACAAAATTCTCTAAATTTTGTTGAGTCTTTGTTAGTAGAATTTTCTAGTTTGTAAAATCCACAATTATTGTTGGCTAGACAATAGATTAGGAGACTAAGTTGGTGTTTGGTTGAACAAATCGCAAAAAAATTTCCTTGGGAGAACGATACTGGGACTTACTGGTTTTTATTACTTGATACGACTTCGTGCACTTGTGGGTGTCAAAACTGAGCATAATATTATATATACAACATAAAAATAATTTTTAATGTAATAAAGAAACCATTTTATATAAAAATAATTTTTAAGGTAATAAAGAAACCATTTTAACTCCATTTTAGAAATTTTGATATTTTTTCAATTTTATTGAAAAAGGTAAGCCTTAAACAAAAGGTGGGTTCGGAGATTCGTGATTGATAAAAACCTTTTAGAAAAGTGTTCCATTTTCGAAACAATTTTGGCTTAAAACTAATTGTATGAATTTGGTTAAAAAGAGATTTTCGTGTATGCGTGTGTGAACCCTTAAATTTTCACCTCAAGAATTACCGATTGCCTTATGACTCTCAAAATTTTGGAAACATAACAGGGTCAAGGGGCAGCGCCCCTTGTTGCATCCGGGGCAACCCTGAGATGAAAATTTTAAATTGCAAGAATTACATGAACAATTTTGCATATTTTTGAGGAAATATTCATATTTTTTTCACCATTAAATCAGTCCATTAATACGAGCCCAATAGTTTAAACCAGGCTTAAATCAGACTTTAAACGGACCTAGAAAACCAAAAAAAAAAATCGAAGTTGACAGAAACCGGACCCAAAAAACCGAGCCTAGTGGCCCAAGCCCAGTCATGTAAATATTTTGAGAAAGTGCATGTATTCGCCACCAAACGCATGCATTTGATGCAAAATTCACGCATTTTGCCTCTCAGTGTTTCTAACACAATTCCCTATAAATTCACATTTTCAGAATAGTTTCGCATGAAGTTTTTCACATACGATTCCAAGCTCACTTTCTAGCCTCCAAACACTTCCTATACATATTCCAGACACCAAAATTCACTCCAAACTGAATCAAAATCTTCTGAAGTTTTAGAATTTACAAGAACACTCATTTTGCAATCAGTTCCACAGTCCAGTTCTCCCAAGTCCAGTTCAGTCAGACGTCCAATAATTTGCTCTGAACACAACAGAGATGGGGTCTGGGTTCATCAAAACTTTTGACAAGCCGATTCCTAAGCCCCACAAGCAATAGGTAAATTGGATATAGTATACCTCTTTTCCTTTTAAGTCCCTTTAAATCTGAATTAAGGCATGCTTTTATCAGAATTCAGTTTTTCTTAAAAACAAATTGAATTAAGCCTTAAAAATGAACTTAAGAACTTATCTCACGTCAAAAATCATTTTTTTAAAAAAATCAAGATAGAACTGATTAATGGTCTATCTGGTTAACAATTTTATCAACTAAAATCTGTTAGCTTTTGAACACATAACTGAACTATCCACTAGTTAAAGAACAATCCCACCCTTCACGAGAAGGGAGAACAATGTGGGGTTTGAGTCCCATTCAAAGGGATACACCGGCGAGCCATTTCATGGCTTTAACTCCAAAATCACATGTTTCTTTATTTTTCTTTATTCTTTTGTTATTTTTAGTTCCTATTGTCTAGTTCATTTTGTTTCTTAGTTGCGATTGGCTATGATATCGAATATTGTTATTTCAAACTATTGGATTTGTGTTGGGGAATGTGTTCTCCTCCCAAATATGAGGACTGTAGGGGATATCCCTTGATTTTTATTATCTTTTTGCCATGTAACTTAATTTTTGGTTGCTTTCCTTGGGGGATGTGTGCCTTCCCTGGAACTCAAAGTGGGCTAAAGGAAGGACCTCTGATTTATTTTCTTATTTTACTACTTTATGGTTTGTCATGCATTATTATCTTGCTCATGCATCATATTTTCCATGATATCTGCTCATGCATCACGTGGTATGTCATGCATACACAAAAATAAGTTTTTAACAAAAATAATTTCATTTTAAGCCAAAAGTTGTTATTTAAAATAGTTAAAACTATTTTTCGTAAAAATTATTTTTATCAGATCATGAATCCCTGAACCCCTTTTGGTTCGAGGCCAATCTTTTTTTAAAATTGGGCAAATTAATCAGAATTTTCCTAAAACTGGAGTAAATCAAACTTGTTTCTTAATCACTTAAGAAAAACTATTTTCTTAAAGATTAGGTGGAAACTCTATACACTAAACACACCACGTGCACACCAATGAACACATGTGGATGCATAAATGTGAGATCCAGCCACCATTTGCAACGCCATGCACAATTCGACCCCTCATGGTTGGTTTCCTTGAGCCATAAACTAGAAGGCGCGTTGGAAGATCCTGTGGCCGCTCGGATGGGGCCTCACAGCTGGTGACTCCACTGGGGACATTTGAAAAACTGACAAAAACTAAATGGATTATTTGATGATAAAACAATCTTTTGGGTTAAAACTGTATGAAAGTAGGTTTCATGTATCACTTCACATGATCCATTATTTTAGAATAACCTGAATAGAGAGTAACATCGAGTGAGCTTCCTTCCTTGGGACTTCTTTACTGATAGTGAAATCATCCAACTCCAAGGTGTACCCTTCGATCCTTTCGGTTGGGATAACGAGGTCGCCCGTACCACCGAACACACGCAAATCTCTTTGATCCACATGTGGTTAGGTATATCTCACCTCTAGTTATTAGGTAACCTTAAAACCACCAAGCCATCATGTAATGATTAGAGTTGACTCTAGGCCCCATGTACCTTAACAATTCTGAATATTACCTGTGATCATGAAACCTTTTTTATTCATGCATACAATAATGCACGCATCAGTACATTCAAAACACTAAAACTGGACTAAGTGAACTTTTTCCAAAGAAAATCCAATCCCTCAAACACTTACCCTTTTTCATACCTACCTGCCTTTGGCTCGTCTTTGAAAAATCTGATACCCTACTTTTTTCCTATCCAAAAGGTCAACATGTCCAACACTGGAGACAACATCACTATCAACCTCGCTGTTGATGCCACCGTCTCTGCACCACCTCCACTGGCTCCACCAGCTTCTCCTATCGACATTATTGGAATGTTGGCTGAGATTATGCGAAGGCAGGATGAGGCATTAAAAACTCAACAAGAGACTCTCCTAGCTATGATGTAAGCCTAGGAACATACCTTAATGGGCAAAGTTTGATAAATGCTGACTCAGTTCGGACTGCAAGCTGCTAATCTTGCTTCCACCTCATCAAATGCATGCATAGAAGTTTTAACTGATGATGTCATTATTCTAAATTTACCAACTGGCTATGGAAACCACACCCCAGCTACCCCTACTATAGATCCTTTCCGTGAGGCTCCGTCCGAGTGGTCTGCAGGATCTTCCAGTGTGCCTTCAAGTTTATGGCACGAGAAAACCAACCATGAGGGGTCAGATTGCACATAGCGTAATGGATTGTTGTCAGATCTCACATTTGTGCATCCACATGTGTTCATTGGCATACACATGGTGTGTTTAGTGTATAGAGTCACCATCTAATCTTTAAGAAAAAAATTTTCCTTAGGTGATTAAGAAACCTTTTGCAAAACTCCATTTTTAGAAAAATGATTTATGCCCAATTATTGGAAAAGGTAGACCTCGAACAAAAGGGGGCTCGAGGATTCATGATTTGATAAAATAATTTTTATAAAAAATAGTTTTGCCCATTTTACATAACAATTTTTGGCTTAAAACAACATGATTTTGGTGAAAATAGAATTTTCATATATGTGTGGCATATCACATGATGCATGAACAGATAATCATAGTAATCATGATACATGAACAGGATATAATGCATATGACAAACCATAAAGTGATAAAACAAGAATTGACTAGGGGTCCTTCATCTAGCCCACTTAAGATTCTAGGAAAGGCACACTTCCCCAAAGAAAGTGATAAACTAAAATACAGCTGCAAAAATAGATAAACAATTATGGGATCTCCCCTCCAGTCTTACGATATGGGAGGAGCACACATTCCCTAATACAAATTCATACACAAATAATAGTAATAATATGAAATAATCACAAACATAATGAATCGAACAAATAATGACAATAGATAAACTAATAATAGAAATAACACAAACGAATAAAGGAAAATCGATTTTAGAGTTGAAGCCATGAATGGCTTGTCGACGTGTCCCTTTGAAAGGGAATTAAACCACGCCATCCTCCCTTCTAGTGAAGGGCGGGGGTTGTTCTGATAAAATTGGGTGGTTTGTATGTGTGTTCAGGAGCTAATCAATTTTAATTAATAAAATTGTTAACTAGTAGGCTATTAAGCATTTCATATTTGATTAATAAAAGGATGATTTTGAATGTGAGTTTTTTTCCTACATTCATTTTAGGGTTTAATTTGTTTGGTTTTTATGAAAAATAGTATTTCAATAAAAACTTCCCTTAATTTAGATTAAAGGGCTTGAAATAGAGTTTTGATAATATATGCCTTAATTCAGTTTTAAAAGGCTTAAAATAATTCAAAATTTAAAGGTAAAGAAGTATACTATTCTAATTTTACCTTTGGTTTTCAAGGCTTTTGAATTGGAGGGTCGGAGGACTTGACGAAACCGGAATGAGTCTTCATGGTGCTCGACAGGGACTGGTGTCTATTTGTATGAGTTGGATTTGTAGGAATTGAACAACTGAACTGAAAGGAACTGGAGTGTTTATTGTAAGTTTTTGATGATTCAGATCGATTAAAGGGGAATTGTAGTGTTTAGGAAGTGTTTTTAAGTGTTTGGAGGCTGAATAGTAGGTCTAAAATGTGTATGGGAAGTCTAAAAAATAGAAACTCCAAAATTATTCTAAAAATTCTAAATTTATAGAAGTTTGTGCCAGAAATCCGGGAGGCAAAACGAATGCGTTTTGGGCAAAACGGATGCCTTTGGGGCCATGCATTTACTCAAAACGCGTGCGTGACTAGGCCTGGGTCACTGGGCCCAATTTTCTGGGTCCGGTTTGGTTCGATTCTATTCAATTTATTTATTTATTTTTCTTTGTTCATTTGAAATCTGATTTGAGACTGGTTTAGACCATTGGGATCGTATTAACGAGCCAAAATTAATGGGACAAAAACTTGAATATTTCCTCGAAAATATGCAAAAATTTCCATCCAAACCTTTGAGAATCATGAGGCAACCAGTAATTATGGAGGTGCAAAATTAAGGGTTCACAACTGTCCCTTCATCTGAATTAGCTTTAAGCAGAAGATGATTTTGATGATGGTGAATCTGTAGGTGCCATGTAGGATTCAAGGCTTGTGACCATTCCATGTTGGATTCTGAGCTTGTTGCCTTGTCAAATTAAGAGCTTATGCCATGTCTGCTTCTGGGCTCACGGTGTGCCAAGTTGGGGATGCCAAAGATTACAATTGCCATCCAGATCTTGGTGATCATGCCATAGGAACTTATGGGCTTATTGGATGTTGAGTTGTGCCATGTGAGGCTTTTAGCTCGTTAGATTCTAAGCTTTGACAGGTAGTTGTAGTACCTTTGCATTTCCAGTGAAGACTCCTTTGAGAGGATCCCCAAGATATGTGTTGAATGTGCCACTATTTGGAGGGAGATGCATGATTTTATGCCTGACTGTATTTAGGCCCCAATTGTGGGCTTTTGTAAAAACAATTTCAGATTTTGTTTTGTATATTGAACTTTTGTTTAACTTTTATGAAAATTTAGAAAATTTTCATTTTTATTTCGTGACTTTCTAATTTTTTGAAATAATTTTATTTGAAAAGTTCAATTGAAAAATATTTTAGGTCGAAAATCAAGCGAAAATGGAATCAGATCGGGTTGGAAGGAATTGTTTTAACAGGTTGTGTCGGCGTGCTACACATGGAAGCTAAACATGTGCGTATATCTCAAAAAGCACAACGCATGCGTCTATGCCAGAACACATGCGTTTTGCCATAAATGCATGCATTTACGCTAAAATGCGTGTGTTTTGCCCTAGCTCATGCGTTCAGCCTTCCGAACTCAGTTTTTCTACCACGATTCACGTGCCACTATAAATAGATGTATGAAAATAAATTTTTAATTCAGAAAACAACTTGGGAATATAATTATTTTCAGAAAAAGTTAGTTTCTTTTCTTTTCCACACAACATGGAACCCTTTTTCAGTTACATAATGCATGGTTGGTGTAAGAAACTGGACCGAGTGAGCTGAATCAATCTCTGAAAATATGGTATGAGTTCTCTCCCAATACTTAGGAGTGTTAAGATAGAGTGGACTTTTCTGAATGCTTGCATACATTTTTGGGATCTAGTAGATCACATGTTTTGTTTTGGAGCAGGTATGGGTGAGGTGTGTTCAACCTTTGAAGAATTTTCAGCTTTGCTTGGTACGAGTCCTGAGGCTGACCTAGCTATTCCAGTTGAATGGGTAGGTTATTTCAATTATTTTTAGAGGTTACAGGATTTGAGCATAGAGGTTGTTTTGGTTATTGTGAAGAATGACTTGGTTGACATGCCTGCTTTGGCTGAGATGTTTTGGAAGGAATCAAAGGATGACTAAGTTTGGATGGCTGGGAGATTGAAGGCCTATGCATTTGGATTGATAATGGGCTACATCTTTATGGGCCTGGTTGGATGGGGAGATACCAAGGTGGCTGATCTGATACCCAAAATGGGTGAGGGCAAGTTAATTGTGGGAATTATTTTGGCTGAGACACTACTAAGCCTAGATTGTTATTGCAATTCAGGAGGACTTTGGTCAATTAGTCCAATTATGCTCTAGGTATGTAGACCCTTTTGATGCTTGGCTATTTTAGCATTCAATGATGCTTAGCTTCAATTTTTGCTTTAGATTTGGTTAAGGGAACATCTCAAGATTGTTCCTAGACCTTATAGATCGGACTACTCTGCCATTTGGTATCGATCTCAAAGGACTGTCACCCATTTTGACTCTGGGAGGGACTAGATCAGCTGGCTAATGGAACTGAATCCTTCAGATTTGCTTTGGAAGCTCGACTAGTACACCATCAAGCAGTTCACACCAAGGAGTTAGGGGTACAAGCATGTGTCTTAATATCAAGCTATTAAAGTCCTTCATCAAATGGGACATGATCAGGATGTGCCCCTAGATGGCCCTTTGTTCGAGGTGACTGTGGTGAATAATCAAGTAACTAGAGCTATTCTCTCTCGTTGGATTAGAGATTTTTCAAGGGCAATAGTGGTCCTAGGTTATGATTATGGCAAGCTATCTGAGTATACTAAGTGGTGGATTGAAGCCTCTTGGCATAAGGAGAAGGCAAAGTGATATGCTCTTCTGACTGAGATTGAAGGTTGAGTTTGAGTCTATACTTAGTTTTTGAGAATAGGACTTTCTATTTTGTCGGCTTCTTTTCGGTTTTCTATCTCAAATATCTTATTTTGGATGTTCCAAAAGATAAATTAAACCTCATTTTTTGTTTAATCTCTTATTTTTATCTAAGCTGCCCTTTTTAGTTTTTCAACTTAGAGAACTACCTTTATTGTTGCCTAGACCACCTATTCAATTTTGAGTCTAGTAGGTTGTACCCTTAATTTTTCCTAAGCCGCCCTTTTGGGTTTTCAGCTTAACGAGTTTCATTCTTTTTTTGATTTATTTATTTATTTATTTAAATCTTGCATGCAATGTTAAAGAGCCCACGTATCTCCTTACATTGAATTTTGAAAATTTGAATTCAAAACACAGTTTGTGATTTTGGAGAATCAAGTCCATGTAGTTCTTGTTACGAAAAAGTTGATGATGATTGAATGGTTGAACTCATTACCATCGATGTCCATCAGGATGACATCTCTGCTTGGCATAATCATGTATGGTCCACTCTAAGGAGGTCTAAGTTTCCCTCAAGGAACTTGCTCGACTTGTCTGATTTCTTTGAGAACTAAGTCACCTTTCTGAAGATTACGACTTTGAACCCATTTATTGAAATGCTTGGCCAGTCTAATCTGATAGTTTTGTGTATGATGGAGCACTTCCATCCTCTTTTCATCAATCAAATTGAGTTAGTCATAGTAAGCATATTGCCAATTGAGTTTAGAAATCTGAACTTTGTGAAGAACTTTGATTGTTTGGATTTCCAACTCTATGGAGAGGACTACTTCCATTCCATAAACTAGAGAGTATGGTGTGGCTTATGTAGCCGATTTGCAGGTTGTTCGATACCCAATGAAGGCGTTTGGCAGGTGTAGGTGCCAACCCTTTTGATTGCTAATCATCTTCTGAAGTATGTTCTTTAGTGCTTTCTTGGTGGCTTCAATTATGCCATTAGTCTAAGGTTTACATGGGGATGACCTGTGATGCTTAATCTTTTCCTTTTGTAGGAGGGTAACCACTTCTTTCTACAAGTGAGAACTGTTGTTTGATATAATCTTATGTGGAGTACCATATTTGGAAATGATGTTTGCCTTACTGAATTGAGCTACCTTCTTTGAGTCTTGTATTTGGTAGGGTGCAGCCTCGACCAATTTGGTGAAGTAGTCGATGGTGACTAAGATGTACTTATGACCAGTAGATGACTTTGGTGAAATCTTGCCGATAACATCTATGCCTCAAATAGCTAAGGGCTATGGTGTAGAAATTGGATTAAGAGGTGAAGATGGCAACTTTTGGAGCTTAGAATACTCTTGACACTTAAGGCACCTTCAGGTGAACAATGCATAATCCCTATTCATAGTGAACCAATAGTAGTATTAGTTCATGAATTTTCGGGATAATGCCCTATAAGGCCCCATCCAAGCGGCCCGCGAGATCTTCCAGCATGCCTTCGAGTTTGTGGCTTAAAGGAAACCAACCACGGGGGGTCGAATTGTGCATGACTTTCCGGATTGTGGCAGGGTCCCACATTTGTGCATCCACATATGTTCATTGGCATGCATGTGGTGTGTTAAGTGTAAAGAATCGCCACCTAATACTTTAAGAAAACATATATTTGCTTAGGTGATTAAGAAACCTTTTATGAAAAATAACATTTTAGAAAAAGTGATTTTTACCCAATTTGGAAAGGCTGTTCTATTAAACCAAAGGGAGTTCGGGGATTCGTGATCTAATAAAAATAATTTTTATAAAAAATAGTTTTGACCATTTTTATAACAACTTTTGTCTTAAAATGATATGATTATTGTTAAAATAGGATTTTTGTATATGCATGAATAGATATCATGGTGCATAAATAGTTTAGGCTTGGAAAAATGATGCATGAGCAGTCTATGATGCATATAACAAACCATGAAGTAGTAAAACAAAAATTGACCAGAGGTCCTTCTTCTAGCTCACTTCAGGTTCTAGGAAAGGCACACTACCCCAAAGAAAGCAAGAAAATTACAACTACAAAAATGATCAAAATCAGGGGATCTCCCCTCCAGTCTTATGATCCGCGAGGAGAACACATTTTTTAATACAAAACATGAACAAAAATATAGCAATAATGCAAGAAACAATAAAAACAAGCCAATCATAATAATAGACAAAAGAAACTAAACAACAGTCATAATAATAATGAAATAATCAAAGAAAATAAAAGTAAATACATATTTGGAGTTGAAGCTATTGAAATGGTTTATTGACGTATCCCTTTGAATGGGAATCAAACCACACGCTATTCTCCTTTCTTGCGAAGGATGGGGGTTGTTATGATAACAAGTGGGTGGTTTTATTGTGTGTTCAAAATCTAACCAATTTTATTTAATAAAACTATTAACCGGAAGGCCATTAACCATTTCAGATTTTGATTAATTAAAAACTAATTTTGAATGTGAATTGGTTACCAAAGTTCATTTTAGGGTTTAACTAGATTCGTTTTATGAAAATAGACATTCAGTAAAACATGCCTTAGATTAGATTAAAGGGCTTAAAATTGAATTTTGATAAAATATGCC
>CAOJBK012263809.1:0-19344 GCA_948294925.1 Codiaeum variegatum
CTACTAATAGTCAAACAAAAAGATAATGGTCGTATCTCATCTTGTTTGCCTACATGAACTGATAATAAACTTGTAATATGATAAAATACAAGTAATATTTTCAATTTTCTTGATTATTAATTAGAATTGAGATTGAGTTCAGGTATGGGATCTGAGAAGAAAAAAATCCAACCTTTTTCAAGACCACAGCAAAAACTTGACTTTTATAAACAAACAAGAAATCAAAAGCAACACAGACTTCAATTAGAATTTCAATAACATTCCAAAATCATTAAGATTTTATATAATATCAACAACCATATTTCTGAAATGGTTTCAGGTTTAATCAAGAAAATAGAAATGACAAACCATACTTCATTATTGCCACAAACTTAAGAACTTGAGTTCATGAAGACAAACTTACAATAAGCAAATTACAGTACAACTTGCCATAAATAACTTATAAATCTAATCTTTCTAGTAAAAAGGCATGTTAAAAGGCCAAAATTTGCAATTATAAATCCATAGACCACAAACAGAGATCACAACTCCATACAAAGTTACAGGAAAAAAAATGGATAACATTTAAATTTACTTTTAATCTAAGGGTTTAGATAATATTTAATCTTACTTTCAATCTAAAGGTAAGGAGTAAAGTTAGAGACAAAAATAAAATCATATAGCCCTTTAACATAACTCCGGTAAAATATGACTTAATCAATAACACCAAATAAAAGTAAATATGAACAAGGAAAAGATTTAAGCAAATCAGCAACAAGCAAGTATTATTACACTTCTAATAAATAGCTAAGGAATTAGAATGCATATACTACCTTAAGAAATGCCTTCAAAATCCAAACAAATGTAAGAATTAAGACACCATTCACCTTAAATGCCACTTAAATTCAACAATCAAACTTATTAAAAGCAATCCACAAACAAAAATCAGTACCTAATTTCAAAATCATAAAAAGTTACCAATTTGGTAGAAATCTGAAATGATTTCAGCAATGTTGAAAGCTCAACTGCCAAATCATTGGAATCATAGAATCAAGTGTCAAATCACTGGAAGCTTTGAAAGCTCGAATCAAGGGATTTGTGGCAATAGAAGTGTTGAAAGCTCAAATCAAGGGTTTTATGGCAAATCGTTCAAATGCTAAGCCAAATTTGTTAAAAAATAAAAAGATTTTATTTTTTCTTCTCCCAACGAGAAATTTGATGAGAATAGATGAGAAGATGTGATTAAAAGAGAAAGGGTGGCTCTATGGAATCAATAAACTCGATTAGAAATTGTAGAACATAATAGAAGGGAATCCATAGCAATCAAAAGTTACTACTCTTACATTTTCGATTTCAACATTCAGTGTCATTAGGTTTCTGATAGAAGATAAGAGAAGAGAAGTGAATTGACAAATGTGAGACTGTTTAGAAGAGAAAGGGTGGCTTTGTGAAAAATGCAATTAGGTTTTTAGATTTTTTTTTAGTGCTAAAATTTAGTGTTTTAACTGTGCGGGCTTTTGTGGCGCCACAGTATAAAAGTATTAGGGACGTTTTTTAAAAATGTCTGAAACCAAACAATTTTAGAGACATTTTTCATAATTTGGTAGCAATATAGTTTTTAGGACGATTTTAGAAAAAAATTCAAATAAACTCACAATTTCATTATTTCATTTACCACAAAATCAGGAAATCGTCTCAAAAACTTGTTATTTTACACGCCCTTTGCCCCATTTTATAATAAACATCATTATACCTTTTTTTTTGGACAATATTGATAAATCATCTCAGATTTTAAATTATGAGGTGCAGGCACGTTTTCTGATAATGTTGCTAAATAATATGAACTAAAGACGCTTTTTTTATGTCTTAATTTAACAAATTTCGTCTCTAAAATTTTAGTGGGAATATTGAAACTGGGTGGAAATCAAAAGCTCCTATTTGAGATAAAAGTATAAAAACGTCTTTAATACCATGTTATTAGGGACAATTTTTTATGAGTGGTAAATTAAATTATCCCTAAATATCAATTTTTTGTACTGTAATGGTAGTTGGTTTACTTTAGGGGATTTCAATGCATGTTTTAGAGCCTATGAGAAAACTAAGCATCTTCACACTAATGTCTCCTGCCATGATATTATTTCTATATGGATAGTTATGGTCTCTCTAGTCCATATAATAAAGGTCCTCTCTTCACTTGGAATAATAATAGAGATGGTTCCCACTGTATGGACTCAGTTTGATAAAGCCCTTTGTAATAGCCGCTATTTCTAGATTGGAATTTGATTGAGTGTCATGCTCCAGTGTACCATAAATCATAGCAGAATCCCATTCTTCTCTACTATCAATCTAATGACTTTGTTCATAGGCCTTTTAGGTTCCTTGAGATGTGGATTACTCATTAGGATTTTCTTAATTCAGTGGCTCATTTCTGATTTATTGCCTCTGTGGTTAGTCACCTAATGTTTATTATCATGAGAAAGTTGAAACTTCTTCACTCTTTCCTAGGAAATGGAACAAGTATGTGGTTAGTAATGTTGACACTCTTATTCAGAAGGAAAAAAATAAGACTTAATCAAGGTTCAGTTTGATATTGAAGCCTTGAGTTTTTTTAAAGAGCTTTACTCGAGGGAGTTAAAGGCAAATAATAACCTTTCCTTATAGTTAAAGCGGCAAGAGATTTTACTTAAGGAAAAAAGCAGAATTAGATGGTTGAAATATGGAGATCGAAACTCAAAATTTTGGCACTCTTTGATAACTAGCCATACTTCTTAAGCATATCTACCTTTTCTAATGATTAATGGTGCTTTTAGCATGGATCAGACTCTTATTGAAAATCATATCTTTAGTTATTTCTGTATTTTTTTTCACAGCCTCTCCTTTCCTGTGGGACATCTCTATTATTTGGGATCATGTGCCATATATGGTGTCTTTTTCAAAGAATGACTTTCTTTATTTTGTTCCATCATACATGAAAATTAAGAAAGTTGTATTTGATTCGGATCCTAGTTCAGCACCAAGACCTGATGACTATACAAGTTAGTTTTTCCATTCTTATTTGTCGATTGTGGCTGGTGATCTTTATAAAGTTGTTGAATCTCTTTTTGTTTTCGGTCATTTTCTTAATGGTATTATTGCTAACTTCACAGACCTCATACTAAAAGTTAAAGCTGCTAGCAATATTAGTTAGTTTCACCCAATTGTTTTAAGCAATTCCATGTTTAAAATAATATCTAAAATTCTAATGGATAAGTTGATATCTATAGCTTCTCATATTGTAAATGCCAACTAGTTTTTATTTATTAAGGATACGCAAATAAAAGATTGTATTGTTATAGCTTCTGAAAGCTTCAATCTCCTTAACTCTAGATGTTAGGAGGCAATATGGCTCTCAAAATTAATACTAGAAAAACCTTTGATTTAATGGAATGAGACTTTATTTTGGTTGTTCTTAATTATTTTGGTTTTTTAACTCTGCTTTGTGAGTGGCTATTTGTTATTTTCAATTTAGGTTTTGTGAGTGGCTATTTGCTATTTTCAATTCAGGTCTCCTTTGTGTTATTATTAATGGCGCTTCAAAAGGATATGTTTCAAACTCTCATGGAGTTTGCCAAGATGACCCATTCTCACCTATTTGTTTTGCCTTGTAGAGAACTACTTAAGACTATTAACTATATGCCGAGAAATTGCTTGTATTTTGCAACGCAAATTAAGATAACATGGTGGTTTTGTTAAATCTTTTCACTCATTATGGTCTACTTTCTGGGCAATGAATTAATTTGGATAAAGAAAGCTTTTTAAAGATTATTTATCTCTCTCACCTTTACTACCTACATACATTTTATAGTTGGGATTCATGCTAGAGAAATTCCACTCTCTTACCTTGAAGTTCCTATTTTCAAGGGTGTGCCCCAAGGTGCCATATTTGAGACCCATTTCTAACCTATTATGTATAAGCTCTCTCTTTATAATGGTCATACTCTGTCTATACCACAAAGAATGGAACTTATTAAATCAATTTTTTTACGGATCTTTAAACCATTCTTTTATGATTTATCAATAGCCTAAATCCTTTACTCAAGGACATGGAGTGCAAGAATCACAACTCCTTTTGGACATGGAACATTCATAAGAAGAAAATGGTTACAAATAGTTAGGATTCATGTTACAAACCAACAGATGAAGGAGGCATTAGTCTCAAACATTCATACTTGCCAAATAAGAGCCTTCTTTCTTATGTGGCTTAGAAAATTTATAGTTGTCCTTCATCAATTTATCAATTCTTGAGATGTCATTATATCACCAGTTTCTCAAATTGACTCCTTTATAATGAACTTTCACCGGTCTTATGATGAATTCATCATGCTTACTTAATGAGCTCATCATGCTTACTTGATGAGCTTACTTTCAATTGGATGTGTGTGTGTGTGTGTGTGTGATCTTTATAATTCTTTTGTCATTTGTTTGAATCAAATTTCTAGCTTAACCTTGGAACTTTGAGTTCTTTACACCAATCATCTTTATAATCACTAAATTTATCATTTTTGTTTTAGTCTTTTCGGATCATCACAACATTGCTCGTTCTTAAAGTTTTAAAATATATAATCACTTTTATTAATCTCTAGTTTCTTTATTTGCAAGTAACTTACTTTTGTTATCTTATTCTTTATTCTCTTATTCTATCTTAACTCAGTACAAACTCTATGTGAGTCTATTGCTAGTGGTACTGTAGGGAATTTTCAGGAAGTTACATAGTAGTAGTACCTCCCTTTGTGCAGACTCAGATGATGGAGATGTTGACTTGATTATGATGCAAGTTACTGTAGATGGAACCTCTATGATGGAGTATTGATAGAGTTATGGTTTCAGACCCACCAGCCAGCCACCACCACACCAGCTTTTAGATAGAGATTCAGAGGATGAAGAAGAGGATGATGACACATCTATAGCGGACTAGTTTATCTTTCTATCTTTCTTTTTCTTTTCCTTTATATTTTCTATTATCTAGTACTTAATTTTATTTTTTTTCTTCATTTTTTTATTTTTATTTATTTTATGGGTCTTATATTTATTTATTTCAAATAGACTCTCTCTATATATAAAACCTAATTTGACCATGGCTACAATCCAACTTAGTAGAAATACCATAAATGATTCATTATGACAATGTTTATGGAAATTCTCTTTTTTTTTTGTCTATTTTAGTTGTCTATAACACACCGGGAATAATGTGTTACTTCAATGGGGAGAGTTATCTTTGATATCTTGTATTTTTTTATTTTATCTTGTTTTGTGTGTCAAGAGGATTGAGTAGTGATAAAGGTATGATTTTAGATTTACCCTCTTTAGGAAACAAATTGGTAGTTTTTGAATGGAAATAAATTGTTGACGTTTGGCTCAAAAGACTTGATCATTTACTGAAAATAGGATAAATATAAAATTAGTGTCTGAACTTGGAACAATTGGACATTTTAGTGTCTGAACTAGCATAACTTACATTTTAGTGTCTTAAATAAATCCTTACATTTTAATGCTTATTTCCAATTACAAACAGGTAACCCTTTCAAGATACACTAAATTAGTAAATATAATAATATAAATTTTAAAATTATTTCATGAAGAAAAATTTTTTAAAAAAATCTTATTTTTTCTTCATTTATGACAAATCCATGACACATCCTCAACTCCACCGCCGCCACCTACCTCTCTCCAAGCCGCCACCACCACCATCCAGTTCTGTCCTTTCACTTCCAATCATCTTCTTTGATGGCCACCACAAAAATAGAAAAGCTAACAAATTTTGATTGAACACTGATTGTTAACCAAACAAAAATAGCCTTAAAATCAAATAAAAAAATAACAAAAAAAAGTCACAAATTATTTCCAAACACTGGTGGTAAAACATTAAAATTTAAATCCCCTTTTATGGCTTTTGTTTCATGAGCAGAGTTGGCAATATAGAGAGAAGAACAAAGCAATGGAGAGAGAGAGAGAGAGAGAGAAGGATTTTAGATCTGGAAGTTTGCAGAAAGAGAAAACAGTTGAAAATTGAAATTATTGAATGATTTTTAATGTATAAAATCAGTTAATAATTTAATAAAAAAAAGATTTATATATGTCATTATATACAACCGACTTTAACACTTGAATGTTTATTTTTGTCAAGTACTGACACTAATTTTGTATTTATTCTTACTAAAAATTAAAACTTTTAGCCTTGTTCGGGAATTGGATTGACAAATTTTAGAAGTTTAGAGTCTGAAACTTTAGTTACACTTTTGAGCATATGTTTTATCTCATTGTTACTTTGGTTATGGTTGGTAGAAATACTTAATATCTTAGGTTGTTTGACTATTTCCCTTGAAGAAAATGCAAGTAATAATGCAAAAGATCTTTGAAATTTTTAACTATTCTAGTGCACTTGACTCTTTTAAAACAAAAAAGGGGTTGAGATTATTAATAATGCTTGTAACCAATTGAGTTTTGTGGTTCTAGTTGAGTAACTAAGGTTGGCATCACAAATGTTTACTCTCACATCAAAAGGCTAAAATGACAATTCAAACAAGTTGTTTTCCTTAAATAATTACATGAAAACAAAAGAAAGGGAAAGGGTAGGTGAAAAGAAAAGTATAAAAATCAAGGTGGGGAGTCAGACACCTAAGAGAAAACCTTGATGAATCTACTTTGCTTAAACTTTTGTCACCATAGAATCATTTTCTTAGACTTATAAATTTAGAATTTAGGTTTCACATTTGTGGGATTTGTATTGAAGGTTTCTTGATTAGGCTATAATGGTTTTGAAAAGGGGTTGTGCAAGAGCAGAGGGTCTGGTGCATGAGTAGAAACCTCTACACATGAGCAGAAGGATCTGCATACGAGCAAAGCCCTCAATGCATGTGCCAAGTGCTCTACTCATACGCAGAGCCTTTTACTCATTAGTAGAGTGTTTTGCGCTCGAAAGCTCCGGTTTGGTTCGGTTTGATTTGATTTTTTACATTTTTTTCTAGGTTTTTAGGTTCATTGTCCGATTTAGCCTAGTTTCGGTCTATGGACTTGTACTTATCTAATCGACCTTTTGGTGTTAAATTGAGGTTATCTCTTAATAATATGTCTGCACATGGGAAATTTTACACGTAAATGATGAAATTTTATTTTTGCCCCTTGACTCTATTATGTTCTTAGAACTTTAAGTCTAATTAATAGTCATGAGATAATAAGTGCAAAATTGAGGATTCACACACACACACACACACACATATATATATATATATATGAATAATTATCTTATAAAAAAAGACTTTAAAAATATCTAATGTATAATTTATACACATATAAAGTATAATTCAAATATATAAAATGTAAATTTTTATTTTTAATAAATTATTTAGACATATATATAATATATATTTCTGTTATTTTAATGTATAATTCATATATATATATATATATATATATATATATATATATATATATATATATATATATATATTTTATTTATTTTTAATGTATAATGTATGATTTACCATCAAAAGTTTAAAAAAGTATAATATGAATATAAGGTTCATATGTAATCTGTAATGAATGTGAAGGTCTAATAAATATAAGGTGAATGTGTAATGAATATTCATTGAAAATAAATTTCAATTGCATTAAAAAAAATTAAATAAAAATAAAAAAAGAAAGAAGGCATGAAAAATGAGAAAGAAAAGAATTTGAAAAAAATTATGTCAAGAGTGGAAATTGAACCACTACTTACTATGCTAAAATTAAAAGATCAAGCCATCTTAACTACATCTATCAACTATTAAATTGTGACTCATTTATTTATATATACAGTACTGTAGTCCCTACACTATAGAGGTTGATGGTCCATGGATCATGAAATAATTTATGCCCTTAATGTGGAGGAGGGAAAATCAAATTAATTATATGTTGTTTTTTTTATATAAATCTATTATATGTTATTTAATTATACAATAAATTCTGATCTTACTCCAGCTTCTAATATTGTAGACGATGATAACAAGAGTGCAGAAAGCAGCAATTCCTGTTTTGCAAAACAGTGCCATTTTGACACAGCATGAACCTCCCATTGCAGAACCAAACGGCGCCAGTTCAGCCTATAAGCTTCTCATTGTGCATAATACAACAACTGATCAAAACATTGTCATTTTGTCCACTGGTGCAGCTAATGAACCTCGTGACAATGATGCTATTCCTATTGAGCTACCTTCATCCATAGGAATTCAGCCCCTTTTTTGATGATGATTTGAGAAGCTCGGCGCAACGTGAACTTCAAGCTGTCAACAAGTAAACCTGGACTAATGTTGTTGAGTTCAGATGAATGGAAAGAGATCAATAACAAAAAGAAAAACAAACCTTGCAAATGGACAGTTCCCACTTTGACATGAAATAAACCCATGACAAGGGTGGTATCATCCTTTAAATTCTAATGATTTTTTTTTTTGGAATTTTAGGGTATTGGACAACCTCAAAACCCAAAGAACATTGTTTAATTTTTGTCACTCTTATAATCCTTTATTCCTTTGTATTGCAGAGTCTATAATTTAATTTTCTACTATTAATAATTCTTTTCGGAGGTCTTTTGATCTCTCTTTGGTTGCTTGGAATATAACGGATCTGCCTTTGAATTGGGTGCTGGTTTCTAATAATTTTGGTGCTTGGAATGTTGAATTTTTTGCAAGATCTGATCAGCAAGTTACTTTGCATGTTGTTATGGAAAGTCATGTTCATTTTGTTACTATGGTCTATGCTTCTTGCTCTGCTTCCATTAAACGATGTTTATGAGCTGAACTGAATTACCTGTCTTCTTTAATTGATGATCTTTGGTTTGCAATTGGACATTTTAATGCCTACTTTGGATCTTACGAAAAAAAAAATAGGTCGAGCACCTAATAATTCTTCATGTCATGATTTTCATACTGCTATAAATGATTACTCTCTTACCTGTTTAGACACAAAAGGTACATGGTTAACTTGGTCTAACAAAAGATATGGTACTCACAAGATGGACAAAGCATTTGTCAATGATTTTGCTTTTTAGAGTTAGAGACACATTGAGTGTACAACTCTTGTGCACCATCAATCTGACCATAATCCATTTCTTCTATCCTATAAGAATTTCAGTTAGTTTCATAAGCCTTTTAGATTCCTTTCAATGTGGACCTCTCATGATAGTTTTCTTACTATAATCTCTTCCTTTTGGTATGAGACTGTGATTATTGGGCACCCTATGTTTATTGTTATGCTTAAGCTGAAATTGCTACGTTGCTTCTTCATACATGGAATAAAGAAGTTTTTGGTCATCTCGATACCTGCATTGCTCATGCTAAGCAAGAAGTGTTGAAAATTTAAAAGGATATAGAGGAAAAGGGCTTCTCTGAAGAGTTGCATAACAAAGAGCATGAAGCTCATAACTCTCATGCCACTCACCTTTCTAGACAAAAAACTCTTTTCAAGGAAAAGTTATATTCGTTGGCTTTCAAAGGGGGACATAAATACAAAAATCTTTTTCACTCTCTTTTAGTTCGTAAAAAACATAGTCTTAACTTGTTTATTTTATGATTAATGGTGAGCTTACTGATGATGCTAATGCCATTGAGGATCATGTTATCAATTATTTTTAGAGCTTTTCTCTATTATGCCAATGAAAAAAAAATTCTCTTCAATTAAGGAAATTATTGCTTCATTCATTACTGAGGAGGAGAGCAAGCTTCTTACTTCAATTCCTTTGCTTGAGGACATCCGTACTGCTATCTTCAATCTTGATCTGAGTAGCGCCCCTGGCCCTGATGGCTTTACATGGCACTTTTCAGAACCTGCTAGTCGATTGTTGGTAAGGAAGTTTATGCTACTATGCAATCCTTTTATACATCGGGTACCGTCATTCAAAGTTTGAATCCTAATCTTATGGTTCTTTTGCCCAAAGTGGAGGGAGCTAATGAAATTTCTTTATTTTGTCCCATCATTCTTAGTAACTTACTCTTTAAAATTATTTCGAAGATTTTGGTTGATATACTTAGCATGATTGCTTCTAGAATTATTAATAAGAATCAGTTCAGTTTTATTAAAGGCTGACAAATTGAAGATTGTGTTGTAGCGCCTTCAGAAAATTTTAATCTTCTTAACTCAAAATGTTAGGGGAGAAATATGGCTTTGAATCAGGACTTCAGAAAAACTTTTGATTCTATAGAATGTGATTTTGTTAGAGATGTTTTATTGTGCTTTGGATTTTCTAAAATCTTTTGTGACTAGTTATGTTCTATTTTTAGCTCTACCAAATTGTCTATCATTATGAATGGCTCCCCAAAAGGTTACTTTTTAATTTCGGGAGGAGTACACCAAGGAGACCCTCTATCTCCAATCTTATTTTCCCTTGCAAAAGACTACTTAAGCAGGCTACTTTTGCATTCATTTGATTCAGGTGAGCTAGTTAAAATGTACGGTGGTAATTATGAGTACTTATCACATTTGTTTTATTCCCACAACGTGCTGGCTTTTTGTAGAGCTTCCAAAGCATATTTAACTAAATTAGTGGATACTCTTGCTCATTATAGGTATCTTTTGGGTCAATTTAAACTTTTCTTAGCAATTCTATGGCTTCCTCTTAGGTTCAAGCTCTGCAAAATAAGGTCGGTATGCTCCTCAACACTCTTCCATTTACTTACTTAGGGTGCCCATTTTTATTGGATCTCCTAAAGCCAAATTTTTTAAGTTTATGGATGATGGTATTATCTGCAAGCTTAATAGTTGGAAAGGTGATTCTTCTTCTATGTCTGCCTATTTTTCTCTTATTAAATTTGTTGTGTAAGGGTTTCTTTTACACAGTGTTACTATATACAAATAGCTTATTATTTTACTTAAGGAGATGGAGAAGAAAATTCCAAATTTCTTATGGAAGGGTAACATCAACTGTAAGAAAACTATTTCTGTTAAATGGGATGCTTGTTTTCTGCCCTTATGATGATGGAGGAATTAGATTAGAAATACTTCATTATCTTAACAAAGCTCTTCTTAGTTGGGTTTCTTGGAAACTTTGCTATTCGGATAACTTCGTTTATGTTTTTCTCATAAAAGTTTTCTTACATGTAATAGAGTTCTGAGAACTTTCTATGTGCACTTTTTAATTTGGTGCTCATTGAAAGAGATTAATAAAGATTTTCAATTGAATGCCCTATAGGTCCCTTCTAATGCTTCAAAGTTGAACATTTGGGCATCAAAATTTTCAAGTTATGTTATAGCTGGCAAAATAATATTCCTGCTTATCTTTGTAATCATCTTAATGCTTCTATTGGTGATGTCTATTAGAATAAAGAATGGCATTTTTCATAGGTTTTTATTAATACTTTTCTAGCTTTGGTTAATAATTTGAAGAATGTTATTTTTTTCTCCTAAAAATGACTTGTTCATTTGGAGGTTCTCGCATAATGGAATGTCCAACTATAAATTTTCTTATGATTTGGAGGTTCTCGCACAATAGGCCAGGTATTTAAGGCGGCATTTTCTTCCCCTAACCAGGTCCTTTTTCTACTGGCACCTTTTACATAACCAGCTTCCTACCGAGACAACTCTATAGAAGCGTGGTATGTTGTTGGTTCTGTGATGCCTTCTTTGTTCAACTGGGCTGGATTGTGTTCAACATATTTTTAAAGTTATTCTATGCACAATGTATGTGGCAATCTTTATATTATCTTTTTCAGGTGCGTCTGCTTGATTTGTCTTCTATTAAGAGTTTATGTTCTTCTTCTTTTACTGTAAGCCTTTCTCTTTATCATTTGGTGTTTCGAGATCATTCCTCCCCTATTGGCTTTTCTATTCACATTCTTTATCAAGCGATTAAAGAGTCAGAAAATTTTTGTTCAAGTCATATGACAACATGCTGGCTGAAATGCTTATCCTTCAGTATTTGCATGATGTTGCCATTCTTAGAAGAGTGTGAATCCTAATTTTTGCACCATTAGATATGTTCCATTAATATGAGTCCAACGGTTCAAACCGCGCTCAAATCAGACCTCATACAGACCTAGAAAATCTAAAAAATTGAACCAAATTAGACACGACGAGATTGGACCCAAAAATTCAGGCCCAAATGCATGTTTTTGGCCCAAACATGCACATGTGGAGCCAAAGGCATACGTTTGGTCCAAACACACGCATTTTGACTTTTCCCAAATTATTTGACTAAGTTTTTTTTATAAATTTGACCCTCTAGAATAGTTTTGGGTTTACTTTTTTCGACTTTGGGTGTACTTTTTTTCAGACTTACAGACAACTACCAATTGCTAAACATGATCTTAAACACCTGAATTACCAAATTTTCAGTACTTTCTGTTCCAGACTTTCAATCAACAGTTCTCTCCGAGCACAACAGAGACAAGTTTTGGATTCATCAAGCCTTCAGACAAACCTATTCCGATGCCTCGCAAACCAAAGATAGTTTTGGTAAAGTATTTCTCATTCTTTGGTTTCTAAATTAAGCCCTAAACCTAACTAGGCCATTTTATGACATTAGATTCATTTTTTCTAAAATAAACTGAATTAACCCCTTTAATCTAAAATAAGACATTTATCTTATCAAAACTTCATTCTTCTAAAAATAAATCAAATTAAAGCCCTAAAATGAACTTAGGCTATCACATTCTCAAAATCCTATTCAATAACCAAAATGTTAAATGGATTAACAACCTATTCAATTAATTATTTTATTGACTAAAACAAATTAGCTTATGAACCAAACAAATTACCCGTTGTTTATTACAGCAACCCCATCCTTTGCGAGAAGGGAGAACGGTGTGGGATTTGACTCCCATTCAACCAGATACGCCAGCAAGCCTGTACATAGGTTTCAACTCCATAATATGTTTTCTTTACTTTTCCTTTTGGTTATTTATTTTACCAAATTTGTTATTAGCACCTGTTCCATTTTATGTTTTCCTACAATTGTTTATATTGTTATTATATCTATTCTGGATTTGTATTAGGGAATGTGTGCCTTTTCCATATCCTTTTTAGACTAGAGAAGGGATCCCCTTATTTGTTAATTATTTCAATGTAATAGTTTGCTTTGTTTATTTCATTTTCAATTCATATTTGGGGATGTGTGCCTTCCCTAGAACCCACATTGGGCTAGAGGAAGGACCCATGTTTATTCTTTTCGCTTTTATCACTTTATGTATGTCATGTATATAATAGCTTGTTCATGCATCATAAATTACCATATGTTATCTATTCATGCATCACGTGATATGACATGCTTACACAAAAATCACTTTTTAACAGAAATCATTTTTTCTTAAGCCAAAGTTGTTTAGTAAATTGGAAAAATCCATTTATAAACTTATTTTACCAAATTATGAATCTCCAAACCCAACTATGATTTGAGGGCTAACCTTTTTAAAATAATTGGGTAAAATCATTTTCTAAAATGGAGTTTTACAAAAGATTTCTTAATCATCTAAGGAAAACTATTTTCTTAAAGATTAAGTGTCAACTCTAAACACATCACATGAGTACACCAACGGACACATGTGGGGTGTACAAATGTGGGACTTGTCCACAACCGCGATGTCATATACAATCTGACCTTTTGTGGTCGGTTTTCTCTAGCCATAAACTCGAAGGCATGCTAGGAAATCTTGTGGGCTCAAACAGGGCCTCACAGCTAGCGACTCCACTAGGGATGTTTGGAAACTTGCAAACTAAGAAGATTATTTTTTTGATAAAAATAAATTTTGGCTTAAGATTGTATGGAAGTAAGTTTCATGCATCACTTAACATGTTCCCTTATTCTAGGAAAACCTGGATAGAAAGTAACATCAAGTGAGCTTCCTTTATTAGGATTGCTTTGCCGATAGTGAAATCATCCAACTCTAAGGTGTACCCTCCAATCCTTTTGGTTGGGATAACGAGGTTTCACATAGTCGTTGGACCCACACAGACCTCCTTGGTTCACATGTGGTTAGGTATATCGCACCTCTAGTCACTATGAAACCTTTAAACCACTAAAATTTCATGTAATGATTAGTGTTGACCCTAGGGCCCATGTACCCTAAAGACTCTAATTATAATTGTCATCATAAAACCTTTTTCATTCATGCATGCATCAGGACATCCAAAAAAATAGAAATTGGATTAAGTGAATTGTTCTAAACCAAGTTCTCTAAAAATCTTACCTTTTTTTAAATACCCACTTGCCTTCTACTGGCCTTACCTATTCTCAAACAAAAGTTGATATCTTACCTTTGTCCAAATGTTAACAAGTAGAACTTAGAAGGCAACAACACCCTCAACCCTACTGCTGATGCCACTGCTCCAATTGATCCACCTATTTAGACCGCTCCATGCTGGCTGAAATCCTAAAAAAGTAAGAAGAGGATTGAAAACACAATAAAAGACTATCTCTGTAATGATATAGGCATAAGAACATATCATATTGGGCAAAGAGCAAGCTATGCTAGCTCAAGTTGGGGTCCAACCTACCAACCATACTTCCACCTCCTCTAACTTTAGAAAGGAAATTTTAGCTGATGAAGTTATTATCTAGAATCCACCAATTGGCCATGGAAATAGCAACCCAGCTACCTCTACAGTGGATCCTTACCTAAAAGGGGCTGAAGATCACCTACTCCTCAAGAATATGGCTGAAAAGTATAAGGAAATGGAAAAGACTCTCAAGGCCCTAAAAAAGAAAGTGAATGTCATTGACATAAAAGCATTGATTCCCTTCCCCAATTTCCACACTTCTACCCAAGTTTTAGATGTCGAATTTTGAGAAGTACGATGGAACCTCCTACTCAACACTCACTTGAGAATCTATGATAGGACTTTTACGCCCTTTAGTTATGGAAGGCGAGTTCCTTACTCAGCTTTTTCAATAGTCGCTTACTGGTGCAACTTTAAATTGGGTCATTCAATTAAAGGATTCTAAGAAATAGAACTTGGAGTCCATATTTAATGAATTTGTAAAATAATATTCTTATAATCAAGAAATTGATGTTAAAATAAGAGACTTGGAAATAATTAAGAAAATGCTCAAAGAAACATTTTCTACTTTCATTACTAGATGGAGGAAGAAAGCCTCACAAATGGTAAATAGACCAACAAACTCAGAACAAATTAACATCATAGGCAAGAATTTATTGTCTGTGTATCAAGATAGATTGATGACACGGTAACTGCCTGATTTCAAAGCATCAGTGAATGTTAGCACTCGCCTAGAAGATGGGGTTGAATCTAGCCTCATCAAGGATGAAACTCACACATCATCCTTCCACTTCAAGAAGACCAATAGTACTAAAAGAGAAGGCAGGGTCAATGCAATTTTGGCCTAAAGGCCTATCCAGATCAAATGAAAGGAATTCACTGATTTGAGATAATTGACACCGATTTTCTCCTGAAGCAATGCTTAGAAAAGGGTGTATTCCAAAAATTGTAATCCAAAGCCATTTTGAATCCATTACTGAAGAACTTTAACATGTTTAAGAGGTTTGACTACCATCAAGGGCTAGGCCACAAAACTGACAACTGCAAGGCTCTCAGACATAAGATACAAGATCTAATTGATGCTAATGATTTGCTCCTAACCACTGCAAACTTCAGCACCAATCCCCTGCCAGAGCATAATATGAGTGCAATCTTAAATGAGTTTGAAGAAGGGGATTTAACACACCTCATATTTGATGCTTTACAACTGAGAAATTATCACTACACTGAAGAGGGCCAATCTTCCTTAGAGAAGTCCTCTCCAAATTACTCACCTTTAGTTGGCCAACCTTCCTTAGGGAGGTTAATCCATAATGAGTATTGTTGTGTCATTATTGACCTAAGATATTAGGGTGAATAAATTGATGTTATCACCAGAAGTGGGAGGATAACGTAAGAACCTGTTACTCCCCCATCTGCAAGCCAATCAGTGGCTCAATCTCAAGGAACTCCTGACCCTGAAGAGGACCCCATATTCAAATAGCTAATAAAGACCCAAGAAAACATTTCCATCTGTAGTTTACTTATGCCATCTATCCTCACCGCCAAGCTCTTTGTAAGGCGTGGAGCTAATGTCAAATATCCCCTGACATTTCTCCAGAGACTTTGGTTGCATCAATCACCAGTTCTATGAAGGGGGCATCAATCTCTTTCTCTGACAATGAAATCCTGCATAGGGGACCTCACTATGATGCTCTTTACATTAGTGTTATCACAAGGGAAGAAACTGTCCCTATGACCCTAGTGGATAATGGGTCTTCACTCATTGTCTACCCACAAAAAGTTTTAAGCTGCTTTGGATTAAGTGCTACTGATTTTATCCCTTCTAATAAAATCATACAGCTTATGACAACTCGAAAAGAGAAGTTTTGGGAGTGGCAACTTTGACTGTCACTATAGGCTCTACCCATTTCAAGATACCTTTCCAAGTCATTGACGTGCCAACATGCTTTAATCTACTTTTAGGAAGACCTTAGATACACCAAGCCTAAGTTGTGCCATCAATTTTGCATCAACAGGTTAAGTTCCTACTAGAGAATGGAATCATTACTATCAAAGCAGACACATATGGAAAATCTGAAGTCTCAGACACAGTCCTAATTTTGGAAATCTAGCCCGAGTTGTTGGTATATCCTTTATCCGAGTTCTTATTTCTCTAGTTCATTCATACTACTGAGAATCTGAAAGAGGCAATCACTCTGGACTTTGACCCATACCGTAACGTAATGATTGGGAATATTATGAAGCACATGGCTTACTTCCCTGAACTAGGCCTTGGAATCAACAAGGAGTCGATCCCTTTAATGACTTTAAATTTTCTACTCCCCCTTTCAACCTAGGTTACCACCCAACAGATGACAGGATTGAAGAAGAAAAGGCCAAACCTAGAGAAAGGTCTATAATAACTAAGCAAGGAGGAGAAGTTGACATCCTCATGAGGTCTTATTTGAAAACTCTGAATGGGTACTTTATGAAAAAGGGAGAGACAGTTACTTATTATGCTTTTCTCGAGCCTTGGTTTGCCCTGTGATTGGGATAAGGATTCCTGGTTTTGAAATTTTCTCTAATGTAAAGCTGACTGATGAAGACTGCCAGCATATATACTTTCTAGGTAATGATTACAAAGAAAACATCGAAGCTGACATGTTTAATGAGATAGTTGTCCAAACTAATAAAGAGGAGAAAACTAACCTCTCCATTTTGATCATGCATGCCATTGGAAAACTAAGGAATTGGCACTTTGACGAGAGCCCTATTGGAGTTATTGAATCTGAATCAGAGACTGAGTCTGAGTCCTCATCTTCTTCTGAGTTTGAAACTAATGTAACAATTCCATTGGGATTTAATTATGAATTTGATGTAACCATGGACCTATCCCCAATTTCATTCAATAAGACTACCAAATTTTCTTGTTATGAGCCTATCTCTTTATTTTCTTTTGATGTTCCAATTGATGAATCTGACCTCCGTAAATCAGAAAAATAGAATAAAATAATAAATGAAATAAAAGATATAGTTAAAAATCCCATAACCACTAGCACTCATGACATGCCCAAAAACACATGCATTGCATCTATATGCTCGAACAAGTAAGACATTGAGTTAGCTATCAAAAGATTCAAAGACTGCTTCACCTGGAAGCCTAGCGACACCATCCACAAAATCTCAACATATCTAGATTATGAGCTTATCAAACAGAAGCTCATGCACATAAACCTGCCTGGTCCATTCTAATCAAGGAAGAAGTGGCTAAACAACTCTCTCACAACTTCATCGAACTGATCAACTATCCATCCTGGTTGGCAAACATTGTCTCGATATCGAAGAAAGATGGAATGGTTAGAATGTGTATGGACTATCAAGATCTGAATAAGGCATTCCCTAAGGATGACTTCCCACTGCGCCATATAGACCTTATGGTCGAAGTATTAGCCAACTCAGAGATAGTTTCCTTAACTGATCTGGCTGTGGGGTACAATAAAATCCTAGTTCATCCTTCAGACAAGGAGAAGACATCTTTTATCAGAGATTTTAGCACTTACTGCTACAGAGTAATGCCATTTGGGTTGAAGAATACTGGAGCCACCTACCAGAGGATGGCTACTATAATCTTCCGTGACATAATGCACAAAGAAGTGGAAGTCTATGTTGACGACATGGTCATTAAAGGTGATATTGCCAAATAACATCTACAAGCATTGGAGAAGTTCTTTTTTAGACTTTGACAGTATAATCTCAAACTCAATCCCAACCAATACATATTTAGAGCCTTATCTTGAGTGTTCCCAAGTTATATGAGTAGCAAGAAAGGCATTAAAGTCAACCCTGCCAAGTCAAAAGCCATTCTTGATATGCTACCTCCTAAAATTGAAAAGCAGATAAAAGACTTTCTGGGTCACCTCCAATATATCAATTGGTTTATCCACTAGTTAGCAGACACTTGTGGATTGATATTCAACTTGCTCAAGAAAAACTCCCCTAAATAGTGGAATAAGGAGTGTCAGAAAGCCTTTGAAGAGATTAAGAAGTACCTTTTAAATCCAGAAATTCTACAACTTCTAAGACATGTTCAACCATTATTCCTCTATTTAACTGTCACTGAAGAAGCCATAGGAGCAATGTTGGCACAAAATGCCTCAAATTACCATAAGAAGAATGCCATCCACTACTTGAGAAAAAGAATATTGGCTCACGAACTCGAGTCCAAGTACATTGAAAAACTTTTACTGGCTCTCGTATTGGTCTATCATAAACTAAGGCATTACCTGGGGGCATACATCACACATGTACTCACTGAGCAAAGTCTGTTGAAGTATCTCATAGAGAAGCCTGTCCTAGACAACAAAATTGCTAGATGGATGGAAGTCCTAGAAGCCTATGACCTCAAGTATGTTTAGAGGAAAGCCATCAAGGGTAGTGTCATTGCCGACCAACTAGTTGCTGCCCCAACCGATGAATGTTGGGAAGAACCTGAGTTTCCCGACGAGGACATTCTACTTCTACAAAATGAAACATGGAAACGGTATTTTGATTGAGCATCTAATCATAAAGGTTATGATGCCGAAATGACATTTCTTACACCTACTAGTGAAAGCATGCCTCTGGCAATCAAACTAGACTTCAAGGTAACAAACAATGAAGCTAAGTATGAAGCACGTGTATATGGAGTAGAATCAACTCTTCAAATTGGCATCAGAAACTTGGAAGTTTATGATGACTCTAATATCATTGTTTCCCAACCCTTGGTTAAATGGAAAATCAAAGAGGAGTAGTTGGCTCCTTAACATAAGTGCCTCGAAGAGTTGGCCAACAAATTTGATGTCTTATCCTTCCATTATTTGCAATGAACTCAAAACAGGTTTGCTG